>JAXQQM020076706.1:0-136769 GCA_034641835.2 Pinus albicaulis
CGCGCTACCCGTTGGGTAGGTGCGCTACCCATACAGAGACAGAGCTAAAAAAAATTTGTCTTGCACCCAGTTTCGTATCAAATCAGCTCCATCAACTTGCAAGTAGGTTTCTAAAGGTTGCTCAGTAGATTTTTAGCATGATTGTGGTGTTATTGATGTTGGAAGCCTTGGTTGAAGAGAAATGTATAAACCCTACATTTATATGCAGATTTATTCCTTAAGGGTTTTGAATATATATGGACAGTCTTGTGAAGGGTTTGAAAACTTTTGTGAATGGTAGATATGCTCATGCCCTAGCACATTGTGTACATCATCCTCATGCCCTTAGTTTATCATCTTATCACTGCTGTCATGTCCTTTCATGTTTTTACATAGTCTTATGTTGACTAGTCTATATCCTCCATCACCATAATATCACCGCTGCTGTCATCATCATTCTATTACCACTGTCATGGCCATTTGTTTCACTATGGTCATTGTCATGTTGTTCCTATTCTCCATTTGATAAAACACAGTCCCATATTTGTTTGCTCCTTTGACAAATTTTGGCCATCATTATAAAGTTGTACCATACATTTTCATTTGGTACTCATTTGTCAAACTTACTTGTGATCAAAACAGTGATAGTTTTTATGCCATTAAAACAGAGCCATCCTCATTATGATTTTGTTTTCCTGTGATACTTGGGTACATGTGTGACATTTATTGGGTTTTGAACATACATTAAAACTTTGCCTTCACTGCACCTATATCAGCATCCATATTGCAAATATCTTGTTTTCAAAGCCATGTCAGAGACAGATTCAGTTTATGAGCAGGAGTCTGACAGTGATTCCACAGCAGAGGGTAATGTGCCATGGAGGCCTCACAGAGGTGGAAAAGGTGGTAAACATCTCAGGGAGGAGCCTACTTCTTTGGCTCAATTGCAGGCATGTCCTCTTGCAATGGATTGTTTTCGGGTTTAGTCATGTTTTCGATTCTATGAAATGATTTCACAAGCCCAGCTTCATCGTGAACTAGCTCGTCTGTTTGTTCTACATTTACATGATGGCCGTGTAAATCTCGCTGGAGTAGATTTCATTCTGTCACCAATGACTATTGCTCAGGCCACTGGCATACCAAATTTAGGAGAGGAATGGAACAAACGTCAGCAGTTAGAGAAATTCCACTATGAGCCATACATCAAACCTGGGTATATGAGGCACTTGAGCAGGGTTTTTCCTTTCAGATTCCTGAGGGATGAGTTTGCACCACTGATGAAACTCATCATTCGGTATTTCAGTTGCGAGGGCAGATTCTCGCGTCTCTTTGCGTATCATGTTCGTTTGTTGATGCACTTCACGAGGGTACGTATGATGAACATTCCGTACTTCATGTATCGCAACATAGAGAGGATGATGATTTTTGTACAGAAGAAGACCCCAGCACAGCAGCATAGAAGTATATATCATTATGCTCTGATCAAGATCATAGTGGTACATCAGTTGACACAGCAGGGCATCACTTGGGAGGATTTCATCTCCCGTGACTTTTTCACAGCGCCACAGCCGCCTCCCGAGGTAGTTCATGATGCGGGAGAGTCTTCACACCAGCCTGGCATTCCTGAGATTGAGCATATCAGCGCTCCATTGTTTGTGACATACCAGCGAGGCCACAGGGCCTTATTTGCAGCTACACGGCGAGTATTATCTCCACCCGGGGTGGAAGGGGTCTTGCCGACTCCATCAGCAGAGCGAGTATTATCTCCACATGATGTGGAAGGGGTCTCGCCTTCTTCTTCTGCATAGGTACAGATCCAGGACAGGGGAAAGAAGCCCATGCATGATGAGGGTCCATCAGGAGGCCGGGACACAGATTTCATGATCATTGATGTTGATGCGAGCTCTCCTAGCTCGAAACTGAAGGAGATCATCCAGGAGCAAAGGGCCGAGAATGACACGCTGAAAGATAAATTGCAGAAGGCTCAGTGGGTGATAAAATATATGGAGCAGCACAACAAACAGCTTGAGGATGAGCACACACTTTATGAGCTGAGGCGAATCCGTGAGGATCGACAGTTGGCCCGGAAGAGACCCGGCGACATGACACCAATCGATCGAGATTCTGTACTCACGCATGTTAACATTCATCTGGAGAAGTTGTTGGAGAAGGCCAACAGAGACAAAGACATGCTTCGTCACATGAAAGGTCATTATTGGGCCCGCATGCACGTCTGCAAAGCAAGAATGAAGATTCTGAAGAGGAGGTTGAGCGAAGCACTAAAACGGCGGAAAAGGCCTAATCCACTCCGGATTTTGGCCGAGGCTTCGTTGGCTGGGCATGATACATGATGGAGGGTCTTCGCTCTGAATTTGAGCAAATTCGGAGAAATTTTTGTTATTTTGAAATATTTTGGTCCAAAAACAGATTTTTCAGCTATACGAGTAGCGCGTCCACATGCTCACTTTTGTTTGGGACACTTGCTGAAGGAAATATTTGTATTTTTGGGTTTGTCATGGTAATTTACGCATGCTCAGGCATTTCCGAAGCATTTCATCAGGTTATGGATGATCAAAAGGCCCAAAAACACCATGAAAACCACCTTGCTACCACCTTTTGCACCAACAAGAAGTACTTCTAGGAGAATGAATTTTTGGAGGGGAAAATGAGCTCCAAATTGGGACATTCCACTTGGGTTGGATAGCCAACATCCAGGGATTTCCAATGAGCTACCATGAGCTCAATTTGGATGCCAGGAAGTGCCTCAAAATCAGGCTGAAAGGCGTGCTACCCATATAGCTCCGGCGCGCTACCCATATAGCTCAGGCGCACTACCCATATAGATTTTTGGCTGATTTTTCAACTTCCAGCTCAGAATTTCGACTAGTTGGGACCAGTTTTTCTTGTGGATGAAATTTTTGGGTTTTCATGATGTAAATTGATGGTTGGCATGTAACTTTGGCTTATTTTTACCTATTCTAGAAGATTCACTCTCAAAAAAGTGAAAATCATGTAAATGAATCAGTTTCCACTCTTTTAGAGGCAAGTTGTTAGCTGCCTAGATTTTAGCTCCTTGATTAGAATTTGGTTGAAACTGAAACCTGAAGAAGGAATTCGACCCCTAGAGGCATGGGAAGGGGTTAGAGTGATCTATATATTGTAATTTTTGAGACATTCTACAGGTTGGACTCTTGGGAAACTTTTGGCACTATTGTACATATTTTTTCATATTTTGGCTAAGGAAAGATCAGAGGTTTTGCAGCACCTGTTGGGATTCTTGTGGCTTTCAGTTCTTAATGGTGTTTTCTCTCAGTTTACTGTAAGTTCTTTCATGTTTAATGTATTCCATCCCTTCTTATGCTTTTGAAATTAAATGAATGAGTAGATGAGGTTGAATCCATTGTTTACAATGTTCTGCCTTTGAATTCGTTTAATTTTACATGTTTTCGCCTGTTTGAAAAGGATCCATGTTCATCCTTGCCCTTTTCAGCTCCTTGTCTTTATGGTCCATCCATATATCTAATCAAAAGCATTAAGACTATTGCCTACGTCGCCCCAACTCGAATTTTGCAAAGATCTGGCCTTATCCCCGGACCCAAAATTGTTTTTTCCCATTTCTCCAACAAAAACCCAAAAAATCAAAATCAAACATTCCTATCTCATTACTAGCCTAAAATCAGTATTCATTGTTCATTATAAGTCATCTCAGCCCCTCTGAAAACCTTTTGCCGAGATAGACCCGGAGAGAGCCCTCTCCTGTCCTCATAGGGCTAGCTACGAGGCTGAGCGTGGTTTGATGTAGCCTTGATTTTTACCTTATTTCAGCCTAAGGTAGATTTGAGCGCTAACATAGTGGCGACCATACTGGGGAAAAATCTCAATGGTTTTCTTGTTGATGTGTTTGTTTCATGAGTCTTAGACGGAGTCTGAAGTCACGCCAGGTAGCTTTCGAAACGCTTTTGCCATGCATAAGCGGAAGTAGATAAACGCTGCTTCAGTCGATCTCCGGTAAGCTTGTGAATGCAGCACTTGATTTGCAAATCACCCCAGTATACTTGTTCGTTCTAGACCTTTGGATGATTGAGTCTAGAAGTCGAAAGGCTGAAGATAATTGATTGTGTTCCTTGAAATTTATCCCTAGAAGATCAATACACTGGCTTCAAGAAGGAATACTAGGTCAAATCCTGACCCTAATCCACCAACGATATTTGAAAATCCAAATCTGATTCCTAGGATTCTTAGAAGACAAGGAAGTCAAGAAAGTTCTGAAAGAGAAAGTCAAGAGAGTTCTGGAAGTTCTAGATCGCTTTCTAGATCTGCATCCTGTCCTGTGAAAATTATATATGTTGACGAAATTTCTTTTGATGAAAGATTTGAAACATCCTTATTTGTAAATTTTTCTGAAACTGAATTGTCAAGATTAGTTCCGGATCCATTGTTTTTTGAAGATTTGCAATTCAGATTTGTTTCATATCACTTGGACAGACAGTTGCAAAATTCCATTGTGGCTACCAACATTCCCGAATTCACTGAATCTGCTTCACAAACTCTTGGACCATCTGAAGTTGCATCTAGTTCACGGACTCCCACTGAACCTCCCTTTATCCCTACCATTCCCGTTCAACCTGAGATTTCTGATCAGCAATCAGCAGTAGTTTCTCCTCCGTCTCCACCGCATACACCTCGTTCACCTATTGCTCCCAGTCCTCCTGTTTCTCCGAGACAGCAGATTATAAATCCGCCAAGAGTCATGGCTGCGAGATTGCACCTCTTGCTTTGCCGGCCAATTTGGATCCTATGCCTGCTGATTACGAGAGCAAAATTCATATATTTTATGGCACACCACAGAGTATATCAGCTCAGCAGCATATTGTCCGAATGACAGACTTTTTGGACCTGCATGAAGTTGATGCAGAAAATGTTTCAATGAGATTGTTTGCCCAGACTTTTGGAGGAGAGGTTCGTAAATGGTTCAGAGCTCTACAGGCCAGAAGTATCAATACATTGCAAGAGCTTCAAACACAATTTTTAGATCCATGGGAGATGAAAAAAGATCCGCTGCAGATCACTTCAGAGTATATAAACATTAAGCGTAATCCTGGTGAGTCCGTTCAGGATTATATTATCAGATTCAATACAGTGTATAATGCAATTCCAGATGACTTAAGACCGTCTAAAAAGTCAGCTCTTCTTAAATTCCCGCATGGTTTTGATCCGGAGATGGCTTATTCGCTACGTGACAGAGATCCGCCTACCTTAAAAGATATGCAGAATATTTCCGTTAGTGTTGAGGCGAATCTGAACGATAAGAGAGCACGGTTGAAAGCAGAGAAAAGAGTGACTATAAAGGAAGAGCCTTCCACATCTACATCCGAACAACACTTGCTTCGTGAGATGGAAAAAATGTTCAAAAGGATGACACTTGACAAACCAGAAACGCAGATTCGGAATCCAAATTATCGTGGCCAGCAGCAGCCACAGTTCAGAATAAAGCAGCGTGAACAAAGACCACAAGAGCCGGCAGCCCAGCAGCAGATTAAGACACCTCTTTTGCAGAATTTTGTGAGTCAAGATTTAGACGATGATGATGATGTAGCAGGTGAGCAAAATCATTTCTTCACTCCCGACGATCTGCCTATTTATATTACTGAGGATTAAGAATATGGAGAAAGTTCAGCTGCACAGAAAGATGAAGATTTCATTTTAGCAAATGATGCAGATTTAGAGGAAGAGTCAAATGATTACCAAAGAGGATATTTGAATGCTTTGTCTGCTCAACAGAAGAAATACTCATTGAGAAACCAAGATGTGCCCATAAATCCAATTCAGAAACGAAAAGAAGCTTCATCACCAAAGGAAGATTCATCAATACCACAGAAGAAAGGAAAAGAGACAATTGATCCCGCAGCTAGTAAAGTATCATCAGTAGAAAAGGTAAATCAGCCAAACATAGTGAAAGATAAGGCTGAAAAGAAGGAAGTTCCGGTCAAAGAAGTCGAAAAAGTTTCAGCATTTAGTTTGGAAAATGAAATTTCCAAATTAAAAATATCTATTCCTTTGACAGAAATCATGAAGAACAGCAGCTACCGCAGTCAAGTCTCCAAAATTCTGAACTTTGATCCAATGTTCGATACGGTAAATGTTGAGGATGATCAGCCAGAATTGATTTTCGGGCCTGCATTAGATGGTGAGTCCCCTGACAGTGATGTTCCTCCCTTTTATATCAGTTTGAGGTTGCATGAATATGTTTTGCACAATGCCATGTTCGATTCGGGTGCTTCGCACAATTTGATGCCAAAGGCGATCATGGAAAAGTTGGGACTAGACATTACAAGAAAATATCATGATTTTTATTCATTTGATTCCAGCTGTGTGAGGTGTATAGGACTCATCAAATATTTGGTTGTAAGCTTAGATCAAATTCCAGCGAAGAATGTCTTAATGGATGTGGTTGTGGCAGACATTCCCCTGCGATTTGGAATGCTCCTTTCAAGATCTTGGGGAGCAAAGTTGAAAGGTACACTTCAGTTAGATTTTTCCTATGCTACAATTCCAGTCTTTGGTCAAATGAGAAAGTTATATCGAGAGCAGAAGATGAAATACATGATAACCAACAAGGAGAAGCCAATCAATCATCCTGTAAATTATGTACATACCGACTTAGAATTGTTTGTTTTATTTGCTGATAGTTTTAATGATATAGATAGTCAATTAGTTCAGGCATAAGATATACCAGAAATCACTGAGAATTTTAGATAAGTTATACAAAAAGAAAAAAGAGAAAAACAAGCTACTGTGGAGCAATCAGCTAAAGACAATGGGCAGCAAACAGGAAAAACAGAGCTGGCGCAATTTCAGCATTTAGAGGACGATGAAGATGGTCTTTGGACCATGGATTTTGATGGCGCAGTGGGTAGTGACGGTGCTGGAATTGGTGTTTGGATTCGTAGTCCATTTTCTGCTCCGGATAAGGTTCCAAGCAATGTGAGAGTGTGTTCCTACAAGCTAGCATTTGACTGTTCTAATAATGAAGCGAAATATGAGGCTCTAATTGCTGGCCTTAAGATTCTTAGAAAGCTGAAAGCGAAAAGGATTGCAGTCTATGGTGATTCAGAGTTGGTGATAAAGCAGGTTAAGGGTGAGTTTCAAGCCAAGAATCCTCGCATGAGGGCTTACCGTAATGCAGTTTTAGACATTCTGAAATTATTTTCTGATCATACCTTGACATGTGTGCCTCGCATACAAAATGGTGTTGCTGATGGACTTGCTAAGGCAGAAAGCAATTTAAAAATTCCAATGAATTTCAGCAACAAGTTCGAGATTCATGTGAAACACCGCCCCACCGTTCCAGACAATCAGCGATGTTGGCAAGTCTTTCAGGATGACGAGGAGATTAGTGATTTTCTGCAAAATAAGGGTAAGTTTAAAGACACCTCCATAGATACAGAACATGATTATGGTAATGATGACATACAAATAAACCAAATGGAAGTGCTGCAACTTAAAGATAACATCATTCCTAAGGGATTGATTCCTTTGGAAGAACAGTTTGATCAAGACGATGTAGCCCGCAAACCGACATTGAGGCCAACGGAGAAAGGGGTTGAAGAGGTAAATATTGGGACAGCTGAGGATCCCAAGATGGTTAAGTTATCAAAGTCATTGTCACCAAAGGTAAAGGCAGAGTATGTGAAATTTTTGTCTTCATTTTCTGATGCTTTTGCGTGGGATTACTCAGATCTAAAAACATATGACACTAACATCATTCAGCATACTATCCCAATTAAACCAAATCAGAAGCCTTTCCGTCAAAAGTTGAGGAGAATCAATCCAAAGTTGCTACCATCGATTGAAAAAGAGGTAAACAGGTTGTATAAGTCAGGAATCATTGTGCCTATCTGATTTTCAGATTGGATATCAAATTTGGTGCCCGTGAGAAAGAAAACAGGTGAGATCCGTTTATGTATCGATTTCAGAAATTTGAATAAGGTATCATTAAAAGACAATTATCCGCTGCCAAAAATGGACCATATATTGCAGCGAATAGTTGGAGCATCAAGGATGTCACTACTCGACGGCTATTCAGGTTATAATCAGATTTTAGTGCATGAAGATGATCGTGACAAGACTGCATTCACCACTCCATGGGGAACGTTTCATTATGCAAAAATGTCATTTGGTTTGAAGAATGCAGGCGCCACCTTTCAGCGTGCAATGGACATGGCTTTTGCCAACAAGAAAGATGTATTTTTGGTTGTTTACCTTGATGATTTAACTGTGTTTTCAAATTCTGATGAGGAACATTTATATCATTTGAAAATTGTTTTCTAGAAGTGCAGAAAATATGGCATTTCGCTGAATCCGAAGAAGAGTCTATTTGCCATGGATGAAGGCAAACTCCTTGGCCACATCATATCGAAAGACGACATTCGAGTTGACCCTTCACGTGTTGAAGCCATACAGCAGATTGAACAGCCCCGGAACAAGAAAGAAATACAGTCATTTAATGGTAAAATGAATTTTCTACGTCATTTCATTCCAAATCTTGCAGAGCATCTTAGAGAAATCACGAACATGCTGAAAAAGGACAGTCAGGTAAAGTGGACAGAAGAGGCGGTGAAATCATTCAATTTGGTAAAGTTAGCTCTTTCTTCAGCCCCTATCTTAATCAGCCCGGACTACACACAGGACTTCATTTTGTTTTCTTTTGCTTCTGAGCACACATTGGCAGCTATTTTAATGCAAAAAATGGATGGAGTTGAGAAGCCCATTGCTTTTTTCAGTCGGATTATAAGGGACGGAGCATTGAAATACAAAATTATTGAGAAACAAGCACTTGTGCTTGTAAAGGCCTTGAAAGATTTCCGTGTGTATATACTGCATTCCCACATTATAGCATACGTTCCTAACGCAGCAGTTAAAGATGTTTTGGTACAGGCAGATCCAGAGGGAAGACAGGGTAAGTGGATCGCTGCGTTGTTAGAATACGATGTGGAGATTAAACCGACCAAGCTGATCAAAGGACAAGGACTCGCCAAGCTCATGGCTGAAACAAATCTGCATGCTCTAGATATAAATTTGATCGCTGCCATGTCCGATGAAGATGAGGAAAGTACGTCAGTTCAGGTATCTGATATTTTTGTTTCTTCCGCTTGGTATGCTGACATTTTATATGTGCTTCAGAATTTATCTCCACCTCCCGGGATGCCTAGAAATAAGAGTAGAACATTGAATTTGAGAGCTGCAAAATTTTGTATATTGAATTCTGCATTGTATTGGAAAGACCCTGGGGGAGTGTTGTTGAATTGTTTGATAGAGGAGGAAGCCAAAAGAGTTTTGGAGGACTTTCACAGAGGTGACTGCAGAGGCCATTTGTTTTGGAAGACCACAGCGAATAAGATTCTAAGGGCAGGGTATTATTGGCCTTCTTTTTTTTCTGATGTATATAAGGCTGTTAAGAATTGTCACGAGTGTCAAATTTTCGAAGGGAAGCAAAAATTACAGCCTTTGCCTCTCAAACCAATTGAAGTTAGTGCACCATTCTAGCAGTGGGGATTGGATTTCATCGGGGAAATCCACCCAGCATCTTCCAGATAGCATAGATGGATATTGACAGCTACAGACTACTTCACAAAGTGGATCGAAGCGATTCCCACTCGACAGGCCACGGATGTGGTAATTATCTCTTTTCTTGAAAACAATATTCTGTCACGTTTTGGGTGTCCTAGTAAAATAATCACAGATAATGCAGTGGCCTTCAAGTCTAAGAGGATGGTTGAATTTTGCTATAAGTACAATATCAGCTTGGGACATTTGACCACCTACCATCCGCAAGGAAATGGCTTGGCAGAATCTTCAAATAAGTCCTTGGTGAATATCATTAAGAAATTGCTGGAAATCAATAAAAAGGGCTGGCACAAGAAATTAGTGAACGCACTGTGGGATGATAGAGTAAGTGAGAAAAAGTCTATTGGCATGTCTCCTTTCGAGTTGGTGTACGGAATAGACATGGTTTTTCCTACTTCGCTTTTTGTCTCGGTGGTCAAATTGCTTCAGGAAGCTGGTAGTGAGGAAGATCCCATGCAGCAGAGGATTAATCAGATGATTCATTTACAGCAGACACGGGAGGAGGTATTTCAAAATACTTTCAAGTTGCAGGAGCGCATAAAGAAGATCTACGACAGAAAGGCAAAAGCAGATAAGTTTCAGTTGGATGAGGTGGTTTTGAAATGGGATGCTCGGAATGAAGATAAGGGAAAGCACGGTAAATTTGAAAACTTATGGAAGGGTCCTTTTAAGATTGCAGCGTATCGTGGTCAAAATGCCTTTCTTCTCGAGGAAATGAATGAAGATGATTGTCCTGGAGGGCCGATCAATGGTCGGATACTAAAGCGATACCACTTCTAAGTATTTTCTGCTAATTTCATCATCATTGTATATATCATTTTATTTCTGTTTTATTGCAAGTGTGTACTGATGTCTCATCTTCAGTCTGGGGCCTGGAGCGAAGGCTATAATTCTGGAGATGGAGGTTGGTTGGTTTGAAGTTCGTCAAGTCAGTTTTATCAGTCTTTTCAGTTTTAGAGTCGAGTTAGTTTTGATCAAGTTTTGGTCACTTTTCAGTCAAGTTTGCAGTCAATAAATGTATCAAACGTTTTGTGTTATCTGTTGAAATAATGACTCCATCGCCCAATGGATGAAGGCACTGTCTGACTCCCCCAGAGATCTATCATTCTTGGCATCTCCATGGAGCCACCATCCCCATTGGAGCCAATGTTAGAGTTGGTCCTTACAGCCCTCCGTCAGAGATCATTTCGCTTTTTGCATATCATTCTTAGGTGTCTCGCTTGTTCCACTTCGTTGCATTTCGCTAGGAGCATGCCATTGACTGACGAGGGGGTCTGGTTGTCTTGTGTTTCCTCATGCTTGTACCTGCAGGGCTATTTAGAAATTCCTCAAAAATCACTGAAGTTCATCGTCATTTAATTCAGGGTCATTAATGATTGTTTTCGTTAAAAAATAGTCTTTAGTCCTAGAGTCTAGGGTTTTCAAGTCCTTTGCATACATGTCATAAAAGCCCGCAGGCCATGAGGTTGGTTCCAAAAAGTTCTCGTTTCATATTTTTATTATCAAAAGCATTTGAAGACATTTCTAGTCCAAAACTCTGTTTTGGAACTAGAAATTGTCTAATTTCATTTTTGTAATAATTGTATCTATTTCACCATAAGAAACTTCAGAGCAAGCCTCTGATCTTTTCCTAAGCCAAGTGTTGGATCCCTGCAAAAGACAACAAAGTATTATCAGTTCAAAACTCAGAAAAGCCAAAAGAGAAGCGTTGTATTAAAAGATCAAATGTCAAAGTGTTGAAACATTATAAAGTGGGTTAGCAAACAAATTTAAATCAAATCTGATTTGATGAGATATTTTCTTCACATATAAATCATGGAAAACAATTTCATTTGCTCGAAAACCTCAAGGCAGAAATCGTGTTTGTGTTCTTGAAGGCCGAAGCCATGTTTTCATAGCCGTGGACAGTGATTGGAGGTGCGCGCTACCCATACAGGAGGCGCGCTACCCATATGAGGCGCGCTACCCACTTAAACTTCCCAGCCCTTTGCAGAGAACACGGGTGCTACCCATATAAGGCGCGCTACCCATACAGCGACAGAGCCAAACAATTTTGTCTTTGCATCCGATTTCGAGCTCAAACGCCTCCATCCACTTGAAAACAGGTTTTTAATCATTGCTCAGTGATTTTTGAAAGAGGTTTTGGTATTTTTTGAAGTTGGGAAACAAGCATTGCTTGAGGAGAAATCTATAAACCCTATGTTCATAGCAAATTCAATTGTTAGGGTTTTAAAAGATATAGTGACAGTTTAGTGAAGGGTTTGTAAACTTTCATGATTGGTATATGTGATCATACCTATATTTATTGTGGCGCCCTGGCACATTATGTACATCATCCTCATGCCTTTTTTCCATTCTACCACTGCTGTCACATCCTTTCATGTTGACTTGTCCATATAGTCTCATGTTTTCACATAGTTTTTTGCCATAATATTACCACTGTTGTCCTTGCTATTGTTTCATTGCCAAACACAAACACAGTCCATTGACAAACCCTTGGCCAACATTACAAAGGCTACACACTACATTTGCATTTGGTACTTATTTGTCAAAATCACTTGTGATCCAAAAACAGAGACTGTTTTTATGCCACTAAAACAGAGCTATTACCACTGTCACTTGTTTGCTTATGATGTTTTGGTACATATGCAATATATTTTGGTTTTGAGAATGCATTGAAGCCTTTGACTTCACTACACCTATATCAACACACATATTGCAGACAACTTGTTTTCAAAGCTATGTCAGAGACAGATTCAGTTTATGAGCAAGAGTCTGAAAGTGATTCCACAACAGAGGGTAATGTGCCACGGAGGCCTCACAAAGGTGGCAAAGGTGGTAAACATCTCAGGGAGGAGCCTACTTCTTTGGCTCAATTGCAGGCATGTCCGCTTGCAATGGATTGTTTTCGGTATTAGTCATGTTTTCGATTCTGTGAGATGATTTCACAAACCCAGCTTCATCGTGAACTAGCTCGTATATTTGTTCTACATTTACATGATGGCCGTGTAAACCTCGCTGGAGTAGATTTCATTCTGTCACCAGTGACTATTGCTCAGGCCACCGGCATACCAAATATAGGAGAGGAGTGGAACAAACGTCAGCAGTTGGAGAAATTCCACTATGAGCCATACATCAAACCTGGGTATATGAGGCACTTGAGCAGGGTTTTTCCTTTCAGATTCCTGAAGGATGAGTTTGCACCACTGATGAAACTCATCATTCGGTATTTCAGTTGCGAGGGCAGATTCTCGCGTCTCTTTGCGTACCATGTTCGTTTGTTGATGCACTTCACGAGGGTACGTATGATGAACATTCCATACTTCATGTATCGCAACATAGAGAGGATGATGATTTTTGTACAGAAGAAGAGCCCAGCACAGCAGCATAGAAGTATATATCATTACGCTTTTATCAAGATCAGTGGAAATACCGCCTGACACACAGTAAGGCATTACTTGGGAAGATTTCATTTCCGTGACTTCTTCACAAGGCTACTAACCGCCTTGAGATAATTCATGATATGAGAGCCATACTCAGTTACAGACATTCCTTTAAGAGATTGGGAGTATACCGTTCAGCATTTTACGTATTATACCAACGAGGTCACGTGCCTTATTTGGTACTACACATGGCGAGTATTATCTCCACCCAGGGTGGAAGGGGTCTCACCGACTCCATCAGCAGAGCGAGTATTATCTCCACATGATGTGGAAGGGGTATCACCTTTTTCTTCAGCACAGGTATAGATCCAGGACAGGGGCAAGAAGCCCATGCATGATGAGGGCCCATCAAGAGGCCGGGACACGGATTTCACGATCATTGATGTTGATGTGAGCTCTCCTAGCTCGAAACTGAAAGAGATCATCCAGGAGCAAAGGGCCGAGAATAACACGCTGAAAGATAAATTGCAGAAGGCTAAGTGGGTGATAAACTACCTGGAGCAGCGTAACAAACATCTAGAGGATGAGCACACACTTTATGAGCTGCGGCGAATCCATGAGGATCGACAATTGGCCCGGAAGAGACCAGGTGACATGACACCAGTTGAGCGAGAGACTGAACTCACACATGTTAACATTAATATAGAGAAGTTGTTGGCAAAGGAAAATAGAGAGAAAGACATGCTTCGTCTCATGAAAGGTCATTATTGGACCCGCATGCACGTCTGCAAAGCAAGAATGAAGATTCTGAAGAGGAGGTTGAGCGAAGCACTAAAACGGCGGAAAAGCCTGATCCACTCCGGATTTTGGCTGAGGCTTAGTTGGCTAGGCATGATACATGATGGAGGGTCTTCACTCCAAATTTGAGAAAATTCGGAGAAATTTTTGTTATTTTGAAATATTTTGGTCCAAAAACAGATTTTTTAGCATTACGAGTAGCGCGTCCACATGCTCACTTTTGTTTGGGACACTTGCTGAAGGAAATATTTGTATTTTTGTGTTTTTCATGGTAATTTATGCATGCTCAGGTATTTCCAAATCATTTCATCAGGTTCTGGATGATCAAAAGGCCCAAAAACACCATGAAAACCACCTTGCTGCCACCTTTTGCACCAGCAGGAAGTACTTCTAGGAGAATGAAGTTTTGGAGGGGAAAATCAGCTCCAAATTGGGAAATTCCACTTGGGTTGGATAGAAAACATCTAGGGATTTCCAACGAGCTATCATGAGCTCAATTTGGATGCCGGGAAGTGCCTCAAAATTAGGCTGAAAGGCGCGCTACCCATATAGCTCAAGCGCTCTACTCATATAGATTTTTGGCTGATTTTTCATTTTCCAGCTCAAGATTTCGGCCAGTTGGACCAGTCTTGCTTGTGAATGTAATTTTTGAGTTTTCATGATGTAAATTGAGGGTTGGCATGTAAATTTAGCTCATTTTTACCTATTCTAGAATATTCACTCTCAAAAAAGTGAAAATCATGTAAATGAATCAGTTTCCACTCTTTTAGAGGCAAGTTGTTAGCTGCCTAGATTTTAGCTCCTTGATTAGAATTTGGTTGAAACTAATCTCTGAAGAAGGAATTAGACCCCTAGAGGCATGGGAAGGGGTTAGAGTGATCTATATATTTTAATTTCTGAGACTCTTTCATGGTTGGACTCTTGGGAAACTTTTGGCACACTATTGTACATATTTTTCATATTTTGGCTAAGGAAAGATCAGAGGTTTTGTAGCACCTGTTGGGATTCTTGTGGCTTTCAGTTCTTGATGGTGTTTTCTCTCAGTTTATTGTAAGTTATTTCATGTTTAATGTATGCCATCCCTTCTTATGCTTCTGAAACTAAAATGAATGAGTAGATGAGGTTGAATCCATTGTTTACAGTGCTCTGCCTTTGAATTCGTTTAGTTTTGCATTTTTTCGCCTGTTTGAAAAGGATCCATGTTCATCCTTGCCCTTTTCAGCTCCTTGTCTTTCTAATACATCCATATACTCGATCAAAAGCATCAAGACTATTGCCTACCTCGCCCCAACTCGAATTCTGCAAAGATCTGGCCTTATCCCCGGACCCAAAATTGTTTCTTCCCATTTCTCCAACAAAAACCCACAAAATCAAAATCAAACTTACCTATCTCTTTACTAGCCTAAAATCAGTATTCATTGTTCATTATAAGTCATCTCAGCCCCTCTGAAAACCTTTTGCCGAGATAGAGCCGGAGAGAGCCCTTCTCTATCCGTAGGCTAGTCAACAGGCCGAGCGTGGTCGGATGAAGCTTGAGTTTTACTCTATTTGCCCAAGGTAGATTTGAGGCGGCTAATGACAGCAACGTGTATCGAGCCGGAGAAGAGCGTACGAACTGCTTAGCTTTCACGGAAGATGACGAACAGAAAGCATCAAACAAGGTAGGTCATCTTCCTTGCTTTACCCCTTACTTTCAACTAGAACGTAGATGTTGTTGAGGTCTGCACTGTTAGACCCACATCCTAGCTGGGGACCGCCTCCGTCCGAGAGAGGGGATTTAATCGTACGTGCTGTTGTTGCTATATTTAAAGGCAAGGTTATGTCATAAGGTTAAGAAGAAGCATGCAAGGTTATTAAGTTTATGGTTATGGGAAGGTTTGGTAAAGGTTAAGGTTATTGGAAGGTTAAGGTTAATGTAACCTGACTTAACCTAACTAGTAACCTTAACCTTAACCTAACCTTAACCTTGACTTACCCTTATCCTAACCTTAACCTTATCACTAACCTTACCCTTAACCTAATCTAACCTTACCCTAAACATAACTAAACTTTAAGGTTAACGTTAATGTTAAGGGTTTGGTTAAGGTTAGGGCTAGGTTATAGTGAAGGTTAAGGTTAGGTTAGGGGAAGATTAAGGTTCAGGTTAAGGTTAACATTATGGCTAAGGTTAGGGTAAGGTTAAGCTTATAGTCAAGGTTAAGGGTAAAGGTTAAGGTTATATGTAAGGTTAGGTTAAGGTTAAAGTTAAGGTTAAGGTTAAGGTTACAAGTGAAGGTTAAGTTTAAGTTTAAGGTTAAAGTTAGGTTATTTTCAAGGTCAAGGTTAAGGTTAAGGTCAAGGTCAAGGTTAAGGGTAAAGTTAAGGTTAAGGTTAGGGTTAGGTTATAGTTAAGGTCAAGGGTAAGGTTAGGTTAAGGTTAAGGTTAACGTTATGGGTTTAGGCAGGTTAAGGTTAAGATTAGGGTTAAGGTTAACCTAACCTTAACATTGATGACCTTACCCTTAACCATAACCTAAACCTTAACTGTAACCTTGACCTAAACATTAACCTTAACCCTAAGCTTACCCTAACCATAACCTTAACCTTACCCTAACCTTACCCTAACCTTAACCATACCCTTAACCTTATCTTAACCTTAACCTAAACTTAACCTTGACTTTACCCTAAACCTTAACCTTAAGTTTAACCTTAACCTAACCTAAACCTTAACCTTAACTATAACCTAACCCTAACCTTAGGGTAAAGTCAAGGTTAAGGTTACATTAAGGGTAAATTCAAGGTTAAGGTTAAGGTAAATTTAAGGTTAAGGTTAAGGTTAATGGTAATATTAACCTTACCCTTTACCCTTAACCTTATCTTAACCTTAACCTTAACCTTGACCTTAACCTTAACCTTATCCCTAACCTTACCCTAACCTTAACCATACCCTTAACCTTATCTTAACCTTAACCTAACCTTAACCTTGACTTTACCCTTAACCTTCACTATAACCTCATATTAACCTTAACCTTAACCTTAACCTTAACCCTTAAACTTAAGGTTAAGGTTTGGTCAAGGTTAGGGTTAGGTTATAGTTAAGGTTAAGGTTAAGGTTAATGTTAGGGTTAAGGTTAAGGGAAGGTTAAGCTTAAGGTTAATTATACAGTTAAGGTGAGGGGAATGTTAAGGTTAAAGTCAACGTGAAGGGTTAAGGTTATAGGTAAGGTTAGGTTAAGGGTAAAGTTATGGTTAAGGGTAAGGGTAAGGTCTGGGCTACATGTTTAGTCAGGTTAAGGTTAAGGTTAAGGTTAAGGGGGTAAGGTTAAGGTTAAGGTTAAGGGTAAGGTCAAGGTTACGGTTAAGATTATGGTTATGGGAAGGTTAAGGGTAAGGTTATGAATAAGGTTAACGTTAAGGTCAAGGGTTTGGTTAAGGTTAGGGTTAGGTTATAGTTAAGGTCAAGGTTAAGTTTAAGGTTAAGGTTAAGGTTAAGATAAGGATAAGGGTAAGGATAAGGTTAAGGTAAGGTTACGTTAAGGATAAAATCAAGGTTAAGGTTAGTTTAAGGGTAACGTTAAGGTTAAGGGTAAGGTTAAGGTTACGTTAAGGTTAAGGTTATGGTTAAGTTTAGGTTAAGGGTAAAGTTAAGGTTAAGGTTAGGTTAAGGTTAAGGCTAAGGGTACAGGTTTAGTAAGGTTAAGGTTAAGGTTAAGGTTATGGGTTTAGCCAGGTTAATGTTAAGGTTAAGGTTAAGGGGGTAAGATTAAGGCTAAGGTTAAAGGTAAGGTCAAGGTTGAGGTTAAGGTTATGGTTATGGGAAGGTTAAGGTTATGGTTATTGTTAAGGTTAAAGTTAAGGTTAAGGGTTTGGTTAAGGTTAGGGTTAGGTTATAGTTATGGTCAAGGTTAAGTTTAAGGTTAAGGTTAACGTTAAGGTTAAGATAAGATTAATGTTATGGGCAAGGTCAAGTTTAAGGTTAAGGTTATGGTTATGGGAAGGTTAAGGTTAAGGGTAAGGTTAGGGTTAGGTTATAGTTAAGGTCAAGGTTAATCTTAAGCTTAAGGTATGGTTAAGGTTAAGGTTAGGGTTAAGGTTATATTTAAGGTTAAGGTTATGGTTATGGGAAGGTTAAGGTTAAGGTTATGGTTAAGGTTAAGATTAAGGGTTTGGTTAAGGTTAGGATAAGGTTAAGGTTAAGTTTAAGGGTTTGGTCAAGGATAGGGTTAGGTTATACTTAAGGTTAAGGTCGAGATCAAGGTTAACCTTAACCTCACCCTAACCTTAACCTTACTAAACCCGTAACCTTATTCTTAACCTTAACCTTGGCTTTACCATTAACCAAATCTTAACCTTAACCTTGACTTTACCCTTAACATAACCTTAACCTTGACCTTAACCTGACTAAACCCGTAACCTTAACCTTACTTTAACCTAACTTTAACCTTAACCTTAATCTTAACCATAACCCTAACCTTAACAAAACCCTTAAACATAACATTAACCTGACTAAAACCGTAACCTTAACCTTCACCTTAATTTTACCCTTAACCCTTACCTTAACCTTAACTATAACCTAACATTTATCTTGACCAAACCCTTAACCTAAACTTAAGCATAACCTTACCCTTAACCTTAACCAAACCCTTAAACTTAACCTTAACCTGAACCTTAATCCTAACCTTAACCTTAACCTTAACCTTACCCTTAACCATAAGCTTAACCTTAACTTTATCCTTATCCTAACCTTAACCTTACCCTTAACCTTAACCTGACTAAACCCGTAACCTTAACCTTAACCTGAATAAGCCCATAACCTTAACCTTAACCTAAAATTAACCTTAACATAACCTTAACCTTGACTTTACCCTTATTGTAACCTTAACCTTGACCTTAACCTTACCCTTAGCATTAACCTTAACTTTACCCTTAACCTTAACCTTAGCTTAACCTTAACCTTGACCTTAACGTTAACCTAACCCTTAACCTTGACCTTAACCTTGACCTTACCCTTAACCTTAGCCTTAACCTTAATTTTAACCTTAACCTCCCATAACCATAACCTTAACCTTAACCTTAACCTAACTATAACCTTACCCTTAACCTTACCCTTGAACTTTATCTAACCTTAACCTTATTAATCTTAAGCATTTGTTCAAGGTTAGGGTCATATTAGTTAAGGTAAAGGTTAAGGTTAGTTTATAGTTAAGGTTAAGGTTATGGTTATGGGAAGGTTAAGGTTAAGGTTAAGGTTAGGATAAGGTTAAAGTTAAGGTTAAGGTTAAGGTTAGGTTAAGGTTAAGGATAGGTTAAGTTAAGGTTAAGATTTAATGGTTTGGTCAAGGTTAGGGTTAGGTTATAGTTAAGTTTAAGGTTAAGGTTAGGGTCAAGGTTAGGGTTAGTTTATAGTTAAGGTCAAGGTTAAGGTTAGATTATAGTGAAGTTTGAAGGTTAAGATAAGGTTAAGAGTAAGGTTAAGGTTAGGGTTAGGTTATAGGTAAGGTTATGGTTAGGGTAAGGTTAGAGTAAGTTTATAGTTAAGGTTAAGGTTAGGTTAAGGGTAAAGTTAGGATAAAGGTAAGGTTAAGATTAATGTTAAGGTCAAGGTCAAGGTCAAGGTTAAGGTTAAGTTAAGGATAAGGTTAAGGGTGAAGGTTAAGGGTAAGGTCAAGGTTAAGGTTACGTTAAGTGTAAAGTAAAGGTTAAGGTTAGGTTAAGGTTAAGATTAGGCTAAGGGTAAAGTTAAGGTTAAGGTTAACGTTCAGTTAATGTTGAGATTAGGATAAGTTTAAAGTTAAGGTTATGGTTAGGGTAAGGTTAGGGTTAGGTTATAGTTAAGGTTCAGGTTAAGGTTAAGGTTAAGGTTATGGTTAGGTTATAGTGAATTTTAAGGTTAAGACCCATAACCTTAACCTTAACTATAATCTAACCTTAACCTTGACCAACCCTTAACCTTTACCTCAACTTAACCTTAACCTTCCCATAACCATAACATTAACCTTGAATTTACCCTTTACCTAACCTTAACCTTAACCTTAACCTAATGTTTAACGTTAACTTTAACTTTACCCTTACCTTGAATTTAACCTTAACCTTCCCCTAACCTTAACCGTAACCTTAACCTGAACCTTAACCTTAACCTTAACTTTACCTTAACCTTAACCTTCAACTTAACCTAACCTTAACCTTCAGCTTAACTATAACTAAGCCCTAACCTTGACAAAACCCTTAACATTAACCTTAACCTAACCTTAACCTTGACCTTAACCTTAACCTTATGTTAACCTTAACCTAATCTTAACCTTACTATAACCTTACCATTAACCTTAACCTTGACCTTAACTATAAGGTAAACCTAACCTTAACCCTAATGTTAACCTTACCCTTAAATTTAACATTCCCCTAACCTTAAGCCTAACCTTAACTTTAACTTTACCCTTAACCTAACCTTAACCTTAACTTTAACCTAAACTTAACCTAACCTTAACCTTAACGTAACCGTAACCTTGACCTTACCTTAGCCTAACTTAACCTTAACCGTGACCAAACCCTTAACCTAAACTTAACCTTAACCTTGACCTTACCCTTAACCTAAGCTTAACTTTACCCTTAATGTAATCTTAACCTTGACTTTACCATTAACCTTAACCTTCACTATAACCTAACCCTAACCTTAACCTTGAAATTACCCTTAACTTAACCTTAACTTTCACTGTAACCTAACCCTAACCTTGACCAAACCCTTAGCCTTAACCTAACTAAAACCTTATCCTTAACCTTAAGCTTAACCCTAACCTTAACCTTGACCTTAACTATAACCTAACCCTAACATTAACCTTGACTTTACCCTTAATGTAACCTTAACCTTGACCTTACCCTTAACCTTAACCTTACCCTTAACCTTACCCTTAACCTTAACCCTATCCTTACCCTAACCTTAACCCTATCCTTATCCTTAACCCTAACCTTAACCTTTACATAACCTTAACCTTAACTTTACCGTTAACCTTAACCTTAACCCTGAATTTACCCTTAACTTAACCTTAACATTCACTATAATCTAACCCTAACCATGACCAAACCATTAACCTAACCTTAACCTTAACATTAACCTTAACTTTAACCTTAACCTTTACCTAACCTTAACCTTAACCTTAACCATAACCTTAACCTTAACCTTAAATTTGACCTTGAGGGTAAGGTTTGTTCAAGGTTAGGATTAGGTTATAGGTTAGGATTAAGGTTAAGGGTAAGGTTGGGTTAAGGGTAAAGTTAAGGTTAAGGTTAGGGTAAGGTTAAGGTTATGGTTAGGGTAAGGTTAGGGTTAAGGTTAATGTTAAGGTTAAGGTTATGGTTAAGGTTAAGGTCAAGGTTAACGTTAAAGTTAGGTTAAGGTTTAGATAAGGTTAAGGGTAAAGTCAAGGTTAAGGTTAGGGTTTTGGTTACCCTTAACCTTAAGTCAAGGTTAAGGTTAAGGTTATGAATTTAGTTAGGTTAAGGTGAAGGTTAAGGTTATGGGTTTAGTCAGGACAAGGTTAAGGCTATAGTTAAGGGTACCTTTAACCTTAACCTTAACCTTCCCAAACCCTTAACCTTAACCTAACCTTAACCTTAACCTTAACCTTAACCTTCACCTTCACCTTAACCTGACCAAACCTTAACCTTAACCTTAAGAAAACCCTTAACATTAACCTTAACTAAACCTTAACCTTAACCTAACCTTAACCTTTACCTTGACCTTAACCTTAACTTTACCCTGAACCTAGCCTTAACCTTAACTTTAACCTAACCTTAACCTTAATCTTAACCTTAGCCTTAACCTTAACCTTAACCTTAACTTTACCTTAACCTTAACCTAACCTTAATCTTGACCTTAACTATAAGCTAACCCTAACCTTGACCAAACCCTTAAGGTTAGGTTAAGGTTAAGGTTAGGTAAAGGTTAAGGTTAAGGTCAATTTTCATGGTTTGGTCATGGTTAGGGTTAGGTTAAGGGTAAAGTTAATGTTAAGGTTAGGTTAAGGTTACAGGTTTAGTTAGGTTAAGGTTAAGGTTACAGTTAAGGTTAAAGTCAAGGTTAAGGTTTGGTTAAAGATAGGTTAAGGGTAAAGTTAAGGTTAAGGTGTGGGTATATGTTAGGGTTAAGTTTAGGGGAAGGTTAAGGTTAGGTTAAGGTTAAGTTTAAGGTTAGGTTAAGGTGAGGGTTAGGTTATAGTTAAGGTTAAGGTTAGGTTAAGGGTAAGATAAGGTTAAGGATAAGTTTAAGGTTAAGGTTAAGGTCAAGGTTAAGGTTAAGGTCAAGTTCAAGGTTAAGGGTAAAGTTAAGGTCAAGGTTACGATTAGGTTATAGTTTAGGTTAAGGGTAAAGTTAAGGTCAAGGTTACGATTAGGTTATACTTAAGGTTAAGGTTAGGTTAAGGGTAAATTAAAGTTTAAGGTTAAGGTTAAGGTTAAGGGTAAGGTTAACATTAAGGATAACCTTAACCTTAATCCTAACCTTAACCTTAACCCTAACCTTAACATTATAGTTGACTTTAACCTTAACCGTAACCTTAATGTTAACTTGAATAAACCTGTAACCTTAACCTCAACCTAACTTTGACCTTGACCTTAACTATAAACTAACCCTAACCTTGACCAAACCCTTAACATTAACCTTAACCTTAAGGTTAAGTGTAAGGTTGGGTTAAGGTTAAGGTTAAAGTTAGGGGTTTAGTCAAGTTAAGGTTAAGGTTAAGGTTAAGGTCAAGGTCAAGGTTAAGGTTACGTTAAGGGTAAAGTCAAGGTTAAGGTAAAGTTAAGGTTAAGTTTAGGTTAAGGTTAAGGTTATGGGAAGGTCAAGGTTAAGTTAAGGTTAAGGTTAAGGTCAAGGTTATGGGTAAAGTTAAGGTTAAGGTTATGGTTACGGGTGGGTTAAGGTTAAGGTTAAGATAAGGTTAAGTGTAAGGTTAGGTTAAGGTAAAGGTTAAAGGTTAAGGTTAAGGTTAAGGTTAGGTTAACCGTAACCTTAACCTTAACCATAACCTTAAGCTTAACCATGAACTTAAACTTAATCTTACCCTTACCTTCACCATTAACCTTAACCTGACCCTAACCTTGACCAAACTCTTAAGGTTAACCCTAACCTTAACCTTAACCTAAACTTAACCTTAACCTTACCCTTAACCTTTTCTTAACCTTAACCTTAAACCTAACCTTAACCAAACCATAACCTTGACCAAACCCTTAACATAACCTTAATCTTGGCTCTACCCTTAACGTATCCTTAACCTTGACCTTAACCTTACCCTTAACATTAAGGTTAACCTTTACCTTAACCTTTACTTTACCCTTAACCTAATCTCAACCTTAACCTAACCTTAACCTTACCCTTAACCTTAAACATAACCTTGACCTTAACCTTACCCTTAACGTTAAACATAACCTTAACCTTAACCTTACCCTTAACTTTAAACTTAACCTTGACCTTAACTATAACCTAACCCTAACCTTGACCAAACCCTTAACCTTAAGCTTACCCTAATCTTAACCTTAACTAAACATTGACTTTGACTTTATGCTTAAACTTAACCTTCACCTTAATCATTACTTTACCCCTAACCTTAACCTTAACCTAACCTTAACCTTGACCTTAACTATAACCTAACCCTAAGCTTAACCTAACCCTAAGCTTAACATAACCTTAACCTTGACCTTAACCTTACCCTTAACCTTACCAAGGGTAAAGTTAGGTTAAGGGTAAATTAAAGGTTATGGTAAAGTTAAGGTTAAGGTTAAGTTAAGGTTAAGATTAGGTTAAGGGTAAAGTCAAGGTTAAGGTTAGGTTAAGGTTAAGGTTAAGGGTTTGGTCAAGGTTAGGTTAAGGTTAAGGTTAGGGGTAAAGTAATGGTTAAGGTGAAGGTTAAGTTTAAGCATAAAGTCAAAGTCAATGTTTAGTTAAGGTTAAGATTAGGGTAAGGTTAAGGTTAAGGGTTTGGTCAAGGTTAGGGTTAGGTTATAGTTAAGGTCAAGGTTAAGTTTAAAGTTAAGGGTAAGGTTAAGGTTAAGGTTAGGTTAGGTTAAGGTAAGGCTAAGGTTACAGTTAAGGTTAAGGTCAAGGTTAAGGTTAAGTAGAGTTTATGGTTAAGGTTAATGTTAAGGGTTTTGTCAAGGTTAGGGTTAGGTTATAGTTAAGGTCAAGGTTAAGGGTAAGTTTATAGTTAGGTTAAGGTTAATTTTAAGGTTAAAGTTAGGTTAAGGTAATGTTAAGGTTATGGGTTTAATCAGGTTAAGGTTAAGGTTAAGATTATGGTTAAGGGGGTAAGGTTAAGGTTAAGGTTAGGGTAAGGTTAAAGGTTAAGGTTATGTTAAGGTTAATGTTATGGTTAAGGTTAAAGTTAAGGTTAAGGTTAAGTTTTTGTTATAGTGAAGGTTAAGGGTAAGGTCAAGGTTAAGGGTAAAGTTAAGGTTAATGTTAAGGTTACGAGTTTAGTAAAGTTAAGGTTAAGGTTAGGTTATGGTTAAGGTTAAAGTTAAGGTTATGGGAAGGTTAAGTTTAAGGTTAAGGTTAAGGTTAAGTTTTGGTAAAGCTTAGGGTTAGGTTAAGGTTAAGGTCAAAGTTAAGGTAAGGTTAAGGTTTAGGTTTTGTTAAGGGTAAATTCAAGGTTAAGTTTATGGTTATGGGAAGGTTAGGGTTAAGGTTAAGGGGTTGTTGGTACCATTTCATGACTCATCCTTTCACCTAAAAACTTCATTTTACCCATCATATTTTATCATTTAACCTTCATAAATCTCTCATATTCCTTTGAAACTGATTAATGTAATGCCATTATTATTATTTTTACATTGGAATTGATTTTAGGAATTTTTGTGTTAAAATTATGATGTTTTAGAAAATTACAAGTTTTTGTAACTTCCTATAATGGCTCCATGTTTTGACACGTTGCATGATAGGTTGGCCAAGTCGAGGACTGAGGGTCTGTTCCTGAATGTACAAGGATGGTTAAATACCTAATCACTTCCAGGTTCAAAGTCTACAGGTGGCTGGTCAACGTTGGTCAGCTTCAGCTATTTCAACATAAAATCTCAATCAATTAATGAATAGATTTGATTCTTTTTGATATTTTTCTTGAAAAGAGGGATCTGAACTAATTCGACTCCTTTGGGATGTTAGTTAGGATTTTGAGGAACACAAATAGCCTCTTCTTGTTATGTATTTTGATGATAAATAGTTGGAAGGAAAACATTGAAGAACTACATGATATTACGTCACAAACTTCAAAATTTGGTTTATGTAATTATTGGCTTTTAGACTTTAATACAAAGATTCAATTATTTATGTTGTTACATTCAATAATATTCTTCATCTAAGTTATCTTAAGGTGTTCTTGCAACCTGTGGAGGGCCCCCACTACAGAGATGGTACACTTCCATGTGTTTTTCGTTTACAATTGCAAAATTAGATCTGATATCTAGGCATTTCCATTTAATTCCTGTGCTGCAAGTTTATGAATCAGAATTGTCAATTCCAGCGACTGTCTTTTGTGAAAGATCTTTTTAAGAAGATTCAATTGATATTAGTCTTTGAATTGAGAATTGTGTTTACTATTTCATTTTTCAAAGCTTAAATTTATCATTTCTATTTAATGATCATGGTTGTAGTTGCAGAGCTCAACTTGTAGTCTAATGACTGAACCTTGTAAAAGGACTTAGCTATTGGTTGATTTCAAGACTATTTACCTTGCTTGCTGTTTTGAATGATTTTGATTGATAAGTGTGTTTATTTAAGACTTGGAAGATGTTATATGAATTGAGTTCTTGTAAAATAACTAGAGAATCTTGGACAAACAATAGAAATCTGTTTTTAGGAAATAAGATTTGTTTTGTTTAAGAAGGTTTTCAAGTGTGGAAGGAGACAAGGAAAAGAGTATTGAATCCTATTACAATGAACCCTCATTTAGGAGACCAAATCAATCTAGATCTATATATTTTAGATAAGTACCTCTAAGTGTACCTACTCGGATTGAGAGGAAATTGAAGCCTAATCTACAATAGCAGATTGGACCAAACATTTTGGTGCCGTTGCCAGGGAGGTGCAACTAGAAGAATTAAAAAAAAAAAAAAAAAAAAATCTTAAAAAAAAAAACAAAACATAGGTTTAGTTTCAATTCTTCATTTTTTTAAGCCATGATTCCTTATGTCTAGACTTAGGGATGAAAAAGACAGATTTCTAAAAACCTCCATCCAAAAAGTAACCTACCCTTGGGAACAAAAGCTTTAGAGAAAGTTGAATTTACAACACCAGCTGGAAATTTACTGTAGAAAAACTTGATGAAAAACAAAAATCAAGCTAGAGACTTACTCTTATTGAAAGACAGGTCCTATTAGCTTATGAAGCAAAGATAAAACATATCCCTGAATCTTCTATAGTAAAAGAGAGTGGTAAAAGAACCCAAAAACCTCTCCTGGAACAAATTGACCCTAAAAAACCTCAAGAGGAAGAGAAATTAGAAGAAAAAAATATCAAAATGGTTGAGGAAGGAGGAGAATCAGCAAAAGGACCTACTGCAAAAAAAACGAGACAATATCAGAGACAAATGGAAGAAAGGAGAAGACAAAGAGAACTTGAACAAAAAAAACAAGATGATGAAAATAGAACCCAAGAGAGGAAGAGGAGTCAACATTTAAATTTCCCATTCAAGACAAAGGAGAACTCAATGATGAAGAAATTAAAATAAAAAATATACCCCCATCTGTATTACCAAATGTTTATGGCATGGCATCTGAAGACCCTTATTCATTTTTATTTGAATTTGATATAGTATGTCGAACCTATGGCTATACATATGATGCACATATACTTAGAATCTTTCCTACCACATTAAGAGCATCAAAACTTAGGTGGTTTATGGGATTAGGTGAACATGTAGTGACTGATTGGGATAGTATGAGGAAAATCTTCTTGAAAAAGTATCAACCTTACTGTCAATCAAGAGATTCCAAATATGACATTTTTAGAATGAATCAACAAGAAGATGAAACCTTAGAAGAATACTTGGAAAGATTCATATATAATCTGCAAAAATCAAAGCATAGAACCATGTCTACTGATCTTATTCGAACAATATTCGTAAAATGCATTCGAGAAGAATATTTAGATGACCTTAACCTAATGGGTAAAGGTGATATCTATAATTTACCCTTTGATGAGATTGAAGACTTGTGTGAACAATATTCTAGAAGTAAAGCAAGGAATGGAAAAAGAACTATGACATCTAAAGCCACTAAATCTACCACAACAAGTGTTACAAGAGCTGAAATAGGAAACATATTTGAAGAATTTAAAACAGACCTATTAAGCACCTTGGGAAATCAAATAAATATGATAAAGAGAAAGAAGAAAGAAGAAGAAGAAGACCAATTGATGGCTGTGTTCTATCCAAAATGTAGAAAAAAACATGCTTTAAAGGAATGTCCTTTAGAAAGTATTCAGGTTTGTGCATTTTGTAAAGAAAACCATGATATTTTTAATTGTTCTAAGATAAAGGTTTTGCATACTTACAATTTGGAAGCTAATGCAGAAATGGAGAACTTATATCTCATGGGAGCTAGAAGACCATGGCAAATGAGACCTCTAGGTATGTTTCAAACTCCAAATTTACAATTTCCTGCACATTATCAAATGCATATTCAAAATTCTTGGAACATTCCTATGCCTTGGCAAAATTGGTCTAATTAGCAGCAACAATCTTATCCACAACAAGGATGGAGAGGATATTCATATCCTCAACAACAAATTCCTTCACCATATCTTCAGCCATATTAGCAATACCCTCAACAATACCCTTAATAGCCAATTTTTTATCAACCTCAAAATCCTCAACAAACAGTAACTGCTCCTCCACCAATAAATTCACCACAATTCCAACTACCTTCTAACTAGCCTCCAATACCTACTCAAATACTTGCTCAAACTGTAGCTAATCCAAATAACATAGTAGACAGACCAGCATATAGTGTATATGAGGGAACATCTTACCCAATTATACCTCTGCAAAACATTGAGCTTAGGTCTATTCGAACTCTCCAAACAGAACCTCCAGCAGCTACAAAGCAAAAAGAAAACAAGAATGATGAATATAAACTTCCAATTCAAAGAAAACAAGATGATGAAATTCAAAACGAACACATGCAAACCATGCATCCACCTCCTTTTCTTGAGAGATTAATCCAAGAAAAATTACCAATGCCTTTGCCTCAATTTGATGTTGTATATGAATTAAGGAATGTCTATGTGAAAATTCCATTTCTTCAGGCAATAAAAGACATTCCAATTTACACCAAATCCATTAAAGAATTATGTCTTAAAAAGCCTACAAAGAAAAGATTTGATTCACAATTTAGCTGGCCTCATGTCAAATTTTATTTCAATGGAGAAGTATGTTGACCCTGGTATCCCTAGAGTTACCACAATCATTAACAAAATTTCCATTCCAAATACCTTTATTGATCTTAGAACTTCCATAAATGTCATGACACTGGAAACAATGAAAACATTACAACTCACAGACTTACAATTAACACTAATTATCCTGGAATTAGCTGATAGGTCCAAAGTCATTCCTAAAGGGATATTGTAAGACATAATTGTCTCACTGGACTCTTGGGAGTATCCAGTAGACTTTCTAGTACTCCAGCCAAAGTCCAATTTAGGAGGACATCCTATCATACTTGGTAGGCCATGGTTGGCAACTGCTGATGAATTTATTGGGTGTAGATCAGGCAACATGACCATTTCTAGAGGGACAAAAAGAAAACAACTTACCTTATACCCATTAGCACAATCTCCAGCAATAGCTCATAACCTATGTCTTGATGACAGATATAATGATAAAGAAGAAGTTCAACCTGTTTTGAGCATTAACTAAATCTATGATTTTGAAGAAGATAACAATGAAGATTTGGTGGAATTGTTTATTTCTCAATATGATGTTTTAGAGGAATTGAGAAATGAACAATATAGTGTTTCAGATCAACTACTAGCACAATGTTTTCAGGAAACTTGTACCATCCATTCTCTACAAACATTGTTTAAAGACATTTTTCCTATCCATTCCATTGCAAAAACACAAAGTAAAACCATAGAGATCAGTTCAGGAAATACATTAAACATTGGAATACTCTTAGACTCATCTTAGGAACAAAATTTTATTGAATTATTGACAAAATACCAAAAGGAATTTGCTTGGGACTATACAGATATGCAAGGAAATCACCCAGAAACTTGCACTCACCACATTTACATAGACACTAATATAAGACCAGTGAGGCAGCCACAAATAAGGATGAACCCTATGCTTCAAGAAATTGTAAGAGATGAATTGCAAAAGTTACTGAAGGTAAATTTCATTTACCCCATCTTTGATAGTCAGTGGGTATCTCCATTAGTGATAGTACCCAAGAAAAATGGTAAATGGAGAATCTGTGTTGATTACAGAGAGCTCAATAAAGCAACCCTTATAGACTATTTTCCATTGCCATTTATTGACCAAGTTTTGGACACATTAGCTGGGAAATCATCATTTTCCTTCCTTGATGGTTTCAGTGGTTATAATCATATCAGCATAGCCTTAGAGAATCAGGGAAAAACAACTTTTACTTGCCCCTAGGGCACATATGCTCACAATGTTTTACCATTTGGATTGTGTAATTCTCTTGCAACATTTCAAAGAGCAGTATTAGATATTCTTGATAATCTAGTTCATGATTGTGTTGAAGTATATATGGATGACTTTTCAGTATATGGTAACTCTTTTGATCATTCATTGCAAAACCTTGAGAAAGTTCTAAAAATATGTATAGAAGGCAATTTATACCTAAGTAACGAAAAATGTTATATGATGTTAAATGAAGGGGTAGTATTGGGCCATTATGTTTCTTCAGAAGGAATCAAAGTAGATCAATCCAAAATCCAAATTATTGTTAATCTTCCAGTACCAAAAACTCAAAAAGATGTGAGAAGCTTTCTTGGTTATGCAAGTTATTACACGAGATTTATTGAAAACTTTGGTAAGATATCTTTGCCTTTGTTTAAGATTCTTAAAAAATATGTATCTTTCAATTGGAATGATAATTGTCAAACAACTTTTGAAAAACTTAAAAAAAAATTATCCACTACTCCAGTTCTAAAAGGACCTAATTGGACTCTACCTTTCCACATCACCACTGATGCATATGATACAACAGTAGGTGCTTCATTAGGAAAAAAATAAGAATATTTAAATTATGCCATTTATTTCATCAGTAAGAATCTAACACCTGCGGAACTCAACTACACAGTAACTGAGAAGGAAATGCCTACAATTATACATGCTATGAACAAATTCTGTCATTACATAACTGGTTATGAAGCCTTTATTCATACTGATCACTCTTCCATTAGGTACTTAATGAATAAACCTATAACTAATGGTAGAGTCACCAGATGGTTACTATTATTACATTAATTTAACGTTACAGTGCTGGACAAACCAGGTAAAGAAAACCAGGTGGCAGACTTATTTTCTAGACTCCATAATCCAGGTGAAGTTGTTCCAGTTGAATATTCTTTTCTTGATGAACATTTATTTGCAATTTCAATATTGAATCCATGGTATGATGATTTAGCTAATTATCTATCAATAGGAAAGATACCTCCATCCTTCAGTTCAAAGGTGAAGAAAATACTAATCAAGCAAAGTGCCAAATAGTCATGGGTTAATGGAGACTTGTTTTCTACTAGTTACGATATTATTATTAGGAGATGCATAAGAGAAGATGAAATTATTGATATATTAAAATCTTTCCATGATGAATCTTGTGGTGGCAATTTTGTAGCTAAAAGAACAACATTCAAAATCCTCAGTCTTGGTTATTATTGGCCATCAATTTTCAAATATTCAAAGAAATATGTAAGAATTTATGACAGTTGCCAACGCATGGGCAGACCATCTGCCTTAGATCAGATGCCACTACAACCTCAAGTACAACTAGAGCCATTTGAAAAATGGGCTTTATATTTTGTTGGACCCATTAATCCACCTTGTAAGGGTAAAAAGTACATCTTAATATGTACTGAATATGTAACTAAATTGGTTGAAGCAAAGGCACTTGTTAGGGAAAATGAGCAAACAGTGGTCAATTTCCTTTTTGAAGAAATATTTTTTAGATATGGAGTGCCTAGAGAAATAGTAACAGACCAAGGTACCCAATTTACTTCAAGATTGGTTTAGTACATCACTGAAAAGTACAAAATGAAGCATAGGAGGAGTACACCCTACCATCCATAGGCCAATGGCCAAGTTGTGTCTACAAACAAAACTCTGGAAGGAATCATGACCAAAATAGTGGCAATGAATAAAAAGGACTGGGAGGATAAGCTCAAGGATGCTCTCTGGGCTTATAGAATGACATGGAAAGATACAACAGGATTTACACCTTATTAGTTGGTGTATTGTAAAGAGATATTGTTGCCTATTGAGTTTCAAATACACACTTACAAATTGGTTACAGATTTAGGCATTGGTATTAATGAGGCTCAAAAAGAAAGGATCATGCAATTGAATCAATTGGATGAAATGAGACAGCAGGCATTAGAAAGAACAATACTTATGCAAAAACAAAGGAAGCAATGGCATGACACAAATATCAAGAAGAAAAATTTTCAAGAAGGTGACTGGGCTTTATTATTTGATTCCAAATTTAAAGATTATAAGGAAAAGTTTACAACACACTAGATGGGCCCTTATGAAATTGTTCAGGTCTTTGAAAATGGATCAGTAAAACTTAGCACCATTGACCAAGAAGGAATAACATTTATAGTAAATGGACATAGGCTGAAGATTTATCACAAGCCTATAAGTAAAGAGGATTTCATTTAGACAGTGACACAAAAATCAGTTGTGATATCTTTACCATAGTTATTTCTATTTTTCTCCAAATATTTAAAAAATATATATATAAAATAATTATAAAAAAAATTAAAACAAAATAAAAGTTTAGATGTGAAAACCAGACACTGGCACAATCTAAACTAGAATTCTTACAGGAAAACCAAGAAATTAGCTCGTAAGAATTCCTTTTCTCATTTCTGTAAAGATCATTTGCTCTTGCCAATTCTAAATAATGACTTGAGGACAAGCCAATGAATAAGTAGGGGAGAAGGAAAAAGTGAATTTTTCATATTTTCTTTCATTTCCTCATTTTCAAATTTTCAATAAAGCAAGGGATTTGTTTTATTTAATTGATTGATTGTTCAAAGAAGGAGTTGTTTGAATTCAAATCAGCAGAGGGACCTGTGCATCATCAAAATATTATCAAATTTCTACAAGGAAATGGCAAAGGGACCTATTCAAGCAAGATCATATAAGTTCAAAAGTTGCATCAACATGTTGGAAAAATCAAATAAGTTCTGCATCAACATGTCTACAAAACCAAGAAATTCAAAGGTTGCATCCACATGTCTGCAAGATTAAACAAGTCATATTTCAACAAGAAGTATCAGAGGGACATGTTGCATGCTCATTTCCAGAAAGGGACCTATTTAGAAGAAGAAGACTACATCATAGCTACACAAAGCCAACCAGTCAAAGGGAGATTACAAAAGAACTAGTAAAGGACTGTAAGAATTCTTTTTTTAATACTTAAATTTCTTTATGTTAATTTCAATTTTAAATAATTAATTTATGGTTAATTATTGAAGTAAGTTTCATAAATCCTCATATAACCTATACTCCTAAACATTATACCTATACCACTACTCTTAAAAAATCCTAAACCCTCAAACCTACATTCTATAGCCTATATCTATACTCCCTTAACCCCTCCTAAAACCTTAATTTTAAACCTCAAATCTATAAGGACTATTCGGCATGAACTGACATCTAGTACAAACAGTAGTCTATAAGGCCTCTCCGCAGCCTTATCATCCATTAGATTTGAGACATTTGTCTAAAGACCACCATTGTAATGGTCCCATATCATTCCATCCTGTCCTGCACAGCCATTTCATCCTGTCTTCTGCAACCACAACCAAATCATTCCATAATACACAGGCACAAAATTTGAGGTTCTCCATGCACAGGGGTCAGTGTAGTTTAAATTAATTTTTCAGTTCGTTGCACAAGAGAAAGGGCTATGTTGCATAAATGTTGGGGATAATTGCCGAGATAATAGTTTTAACTCAGCCATACACCGACACATGAAAGCTTGCTGCCGAATACGCTGCTTGGACAGAAGAAAAGATATAGCAACCATGGCATATCTAAGTACATGAAGGTCATCTCAGAAGATTCCAGGAGGAACACAATAGCTTCGGACTAGGTAACTGTTAAAATACCCTGGGTAAATTTTTAAAAAAATAAAATAAATCATAAGGAATAGGGTATTAGGAACAAAGGAATTTTATGGCGAATAGAGCAGAACCAGAGAGGTTTGATAGTTCAAAAATAAATGTAGATTTTTTTTTAAATTTTGAGAGATAAGCAGTGGTTGACATTTTTAGAGAATTTTAATGGACATAATGAAGAAATCATTACGAAATTTTCTTCTTTCTTTAATGGAGAAAGAGCCACAGTTGGAAACCTTTGATTTAGGGTTTCAGAGGATACCATTGCTCAAACCATAGGCATCAGTACAGAGGGTGAAAAATATTTCAAAACTAAACAATTTAAGGAAAAATGATGGACACAGTTTGTATCTATATCTAGAGTCTCCTCGGTTAATTGGAAAATTGGATTTTCTAGAAGTTGGCTTGTTCATCCTTGGGATGAAATGGTTTATGTACTTCATAAGTTTATTACATGCGAAGGCAGGTATAGCATAGTATATCTTTATCACATCAAAATGTTGTTGCATCTGAAGGGAGAATGTACTATAAGCCTTCCATATTTTCTTCTACAAAGTTTAACTAAAATGTGTAAAACCATACAGAAACAAAGAAGTAATATGGATAAAAGCCTATATCACTTCGGATTGGTGAAAATTTTGATTGAATTTGAACTACAGAAGACAGGGATTTCATGGAAGAGATTTTTGATCTCTAATGAAATTAAAATTTATGAAGAAGAACAGAAAGAGTAAGATATTACAGAATTTATGGTTGATATAATTGAGATAGATGATGAAACTCCAGAGTATAGACCAAACACATTTGCTCTATCTAGCAACAGTATGAGAACAAGGAAAATGAGAAGGGAGGAAGCTAAGAAAGCTGAAAAGGATAAAGTTTTCACCACTTATACAAGTAAATCTAGAAGGAATAAAGACAAGACAGTACAGGATAGTGATAACCTACATCAAGCCTAGGATGACAATACACAGGAACTAGAAATCAAAAGTAGGAAGGAAGAACCACAAGAGAAAAAACTCTTAAACAAAAGTAGAAGAAATTAGAAAGACAAATTCAAGATTTGCAACAAGAGCTTATGGAATTGAAAATGTTGGAAATAGTTGTGAAAAGAGAAAATGAGGTACTGAGAATACAAAGTAAGAAAATTCAAGATGAAAATGAAAAATTGAAGAGAAAAGTAAAAAAACTCAAAACCAACAAGATTGAAATCTGTAGATGGGCTAGCAAATGGTATAGGAAGAAGAAAGACATCAAGGCGAAATATCAAATCATGAAGACTAAATATCAAACTTAGATGAACATGGATGTTTTACTACAGGCATCAGAAGTAGCAAGCAAAGGAGTCTGACAGGTTAGCATGAGGACATGCAAAGCCTTGTGTTTGGAGGAGATGTTGGTACCATTTCATGACTCATACTTTCACCTAAAAACTTCATTTTATCCATCATATTTTCTCTTTTAACCTTCACAAATCTCTCATATTCCTTTGAAACTGATTAATGTAATGCCATTATTAATATTTTACATTGGAATTGATTTTAGGAATTTTTGTGTTAAAATTAGGATTTTTCAGAAAATTACGGGTTTTTGTAACTTCTTGTAATGGCTCCATGTTTTGACACGTTGCATGACAGGTTAGCCAAATTGAGGACTGAGGGTCTATTCTTGAGTGTACAAGGATGGTGAAATACTTATCCACTTCCAGGTTCAAATTCTGCAGCTGGTTGGTCAATGTTCGTAAACTTCAGTTATTTTAGCAGAAAATCCCAAGCAATTAATGAACAAATTTGATTTTTTTTTTATATTTTTATTGAAAACAGGGATCTGAACTAATTTGACTCCTTTGGGAAGTTAGTTAGGATTTTGAGGAACACAAATAGCCTCTTCTTGTTATGTATTTTGATAATAAATAGCTAGAAGGAAAACATTGAAGAACTACATGACATTACGTGACAAACTTCAAAACTCGATTTATGTAATTATTGCCTTTCAGACTTTAATACAGAGATTCAGTTATTTATGTTGTTACATTTAGTAATATTCTTCATCTGAGTTATCTTAAGGTTTCCTTGAAATGTGTGGAGGGCCCTCACTACAGAGTTGGTATACTTCCTTTTGTTTTTCGTTTACAATTGCATAATTAGATCTAATATCTAGACATTTCCATTTAATTCCTGTGCTGCAAGTTTATGATTCAGAATTTTCAATTGAAGCCAGTGTCTTTTGTGAAAGATATTTGTAAGAAGATTCAATTGATATCAGTCTTTGAAATGAGAATTGTGTTTTCTATTTCATGTTTCAAAGATTAAGTTTATCATTTGTGTTTAATGATCATGGTTGTAGTTGCAGAGCTCAACTTGTAGTCTAATGACTGAACCTTCTAAAAGGACTTAGATATTGGTTGATTTCAAGAATATTTACCTTGCTTGCTATTTTGAATGATTTTAATTGATAAGTGTGTTTATTTAAGACTTGGAAGAGGTTCTATGAATTGAGTTCTTGTAAAAGAACTAGAGAATCACAGACAAACAATAGAACTTTGTTTTTAGGAAATCAGATTTGTTTTGTTTAAGAAGGTGTTCAAGTGTGGAAGGAGACAAGGAAAAGAGTATTGAATATTATTACACCGAACCCTCATTTAGGAGACAAAATCATTATAGATCTATATATTTTAGATAAGTACCTCTAAGTGTACCTACTCGGATTCATAGGAAATTGAAGCCTAATCTACACTAGCATATTGGACCAAACAGGGGTTAAGGTTAGGTTAAGTTAAAGTCAAGGTTAAGGTTAGGTTAAGGTTAAGATTAGGCTAAGGGTAAAGTTAAGGTTAAGGTTAGGTTAAGGTTAAGGTTAAGATAAGGTTAAGGTTAAGGGTTTAGGGTTAAGGTTATACTTAAGGTCAAGGTTACGTTTAAGGTTAAGGGTAAGGTTAAGGTTAAGGTTAGGCTAGGTTAAGGTAGGGTTAAGGTTATAGTTAACGTTAAGATTAAGGTCAATATTAAGGTTAAGTAAAGGTTAAGGTTAAGGTTAATGTTAAGGGTTTGGTCAAGGTTAGGGTTAGGTTATAGTTAAGATCAAGGTTAAGGTTAAGGGTAAGGTTACAGGTTTAGTCAGGTTAAGGTTAAGTTTGTGGTTAAGGGGGTAAGGTTAAGGTTAAGGTTAAGGCTAAGGTTATGGTAAAGTTTAGGGTAAGGTTAAAGGTTAAGGTTAGGTTAAGGTTAAGGTTACAATTAAGGTTAAAGTTAAGGTTAAGGTTAAGTTATAGTGAAGGTTAAGGGTAAGGTCAAGGTTAAGGGTAAAAGTTAAGGTTAGGTTAAGGTTAAGGTTACAATTAAGGTTAAAGTTAAGGTTAAGGTTAAGGTTAGGTTATAGTGAAGGTTAAGGTAAGGTCAAGGTTAAGGGTAAAGTTAAGGTTAAGGTTAAGGTTACTGTAAGGTTAAGGCTAATGTTAAGGATAAGTTAATGTTAAGGTTGAGGTTAGGTTAGGTTAGGGTTAAATTAAGGTTAAGGTTAAGGTTAGGTTAAATTTAAGGTTAAGGTTAACGTTAGGTTAAGGTAACGGTTAAGGGTAAGGTTAAGGTTAAGGTCAAGGTCAAGGTCAAGGTTAAGGTTAAGGTCAAGGTCAAGGTTAAGGTTAAGGTAACGGTTAAGGGTAAGGTTAAGGTTAAGGTCAAGGTCAAGGTTAAGGTTAAGTTAGGTTAAGGTTGCAGTCAAGGTTAAGGTAAAGTTAAGGTTAAGGTTACCGGTTTAGTGAGGTTAATGTTATGGGTTTATTCAGGTTAAGGTTAAGGTTATGGTTAAGGGGGTAAGGTTAAGGTTAATGTTATGGTTAAGGTTAGGGTAAGGTTAAAGGTTAAGGTGAGGGTTAATGTTAAAGTTAAGGATAAGGTTAAGGTTAGGTTATAGTGAAGGTTAAGGGTAAAGTCAAGGTTAAGGGTAAAGTTAAGGTTAAGATTAAGGTTAAGATAAGGTTAAGGGTAAGGTGAAGGTTAAGGTTACGGTAAGGTTAAGGTTAAGATTAAGGTTAAGTTAAGGTTAAGGCTAATGTTTGGTCAAGGTTAGGGTTAGGTTATAGTTAAGGTTAAGGTTAGCATTAAGGTTAGGGTTAAGGTTAAGGTAAGGGTAAGGTTAAACTTAACCTTAACCTTAACCTTAACCTTAACATTACCCTTAACCTACCCTTAACCTTGAATTTACCTTAACTTAAGCTAAAATCCTTAAATTTAACCTTAACTTTACCCTTAACCTTAACCTTAACCATACTAAACCTGTAACCTTAACCTTAACCTTAACTTTACCCTTAACCTTGACCTTACCCTTAACCTTGAACTTAACCTTAACTTTAACATTAACCTTATCTTAACCTTAACCTAACGTTAACCTTAACCTTGACTTTGACCTTGACCTTGACCCTAACCTTAACCTTGACCTTGACCTTAACCTTAACCTTAACCTTAACCAAACCCTTAACCTTGACTTTAGCCTTAACCGTAACCTTAAATTTAACCTAACCTTAACCTTGACCTTATCCTAACCTAACCTTAACGTTAACCTTAACCTAACCCTAACTTTGACCAGACCCTTAACCTTAACTATAACCTAACCCTAACCTTGACCAAACCCTTAACATTAACCTTAACCTTAACCTTTACCTAACCTTAACCTTAACCTAACCTTCACCTTAACTATAACCTAACCCTAACCTTGAATAAACCTTAACCTTAACCTTAACCTAACCTCAAGCTTAATCATAACCTAACCTTAACCCAGACCTTAACTATAACCTAACCCTAACCTTGACCAGACCCTTAACCTTAACCATAATCATAACCTAACCTTAAATTAACCTTAACCTTAACCTAAACTTAACTTTAACATTACCCTTAACCTAACCTTTACCTTAACCTAACCTTAACCTTACCCTTAACCTTAACCTTACCCTTAACCTAACCTTCACCTTGACATTACTGTTAAAGTAACCTTAACCTTGACTTTACCCTTAATATTAACTATAACCTAACCTCAACCTTAACCATGACCTTAAGCTAACCTTAACCTTAACCTTAACCTAACCCTAACCTTGACCAAACCTTAACCTAAACTTAATCTAACCTTAACGTTAATCCTAACCTTAATCTTGACCTTAACCTAACCTTCAGGGTTTGGGAAGGTTAAGGTTAAGGTAAAGGTTAGGATAAGGTTAAGGTTAATGTTTAGGTTAAGTTAAGGTTAAGGTCAAGTTTAAGGTAAGGTTAAGGTTAAGGGTTTGGTTAAGGGTAAGGTTACGTTAAGGGTAAAGTCAAGGTTAAGGTTAGGTTAAGGGTAAATTTAAGGTTAGGGTTAGGTTAAGGTTAAAGTTAAGGTTAGGGTTAAGGTTAAGGGTAACCTTAACCTTAACTTTAACTTTACCCTTAACCTAACCTTAACCTTGACTTTACCTTAACGTAACCTTAACCCCTTAACCTTAACCTTAAGTTTACCTAAGTTTAGGGTTAAGGTTAGGGGAAGGTTTGGTTAAGGTTAACTTTGACCTTGACCTTCACTTTAACCTAACCTTAAGGTTAAGGTTAAAGTTAATGTTAAGGTCAAGGTTAGGTTAAGGTTAAGGGTAAATTTAAGGTTAAGGTTGATGTTAAGGGTGAGGTTAAGGTCAAGGTTAATGTTATGTTAAGGGTAAAGTCAAGGTTAAGGTTATGTTAAGAGTTTGGTCAAGGTAAAGGTTAGGCTATAGTTAAGGTCAAGGTTAAGGTCAGGTTAAGGTTAAGGTTAGGGCTAGGTTATAGTTAAGGTCAACGTTAGGTTAAGGTTAGGTAAAAGTTAAGGATAAGGGTTAAGGTTAAGGTTAAAGTCAAGGTTAAGGTTAAGATTAGGTTAAGGGTAAGGTCAAGCTAAGGTTTAGGTTAAGGTTAAGGTTAAGGGTTAGGTTAAGTTTAAGGTTAAGGTTACGTTAAGGATAAAGTCAAGGTTAATGTTAGGTTAAGGTTAAGATAAGGTTAGGGTAAGGTTAGGGTCAAGGTTCAGCTTAAGGTTAAGGTTAAGGGTTTGGTGAAGGTTAGGGTTAGGTTATAGTTAAGGTCAAAGTAAGGTTAAGGTTAAGGTTATGTTAAGGGTAAAGTCAAGGTTAAGGTTAGGTTAAGGTTAAGGTTAAAGTTAAGGTTAGGGTTAGGTTAAGGTTAAGGTTAGGGTTAGGTTAAGGGTAAATTTAAGGTTAGGGTTAGGGTTAGGTTAAGGTTAAGGTTAAGGTTATGGTTAGGCTAAGGTTAAGTTTAAGGTTAATATTAAGGTTAAGGTTACGGTTAGGTTAAGGTTAAGATTAGGTTAAGGTTAAGGGTAAATTTAAGGTTAAGGTTAGGTTAAGGTTAGGGTTAGGTTAAGGTTAAGGTTAAGGTTAAAGTTATGGTTACGCTAAGGTTAATTTTTAGGTTAATGTTAAGGTTACGGTTAGGTTAAGGTTAAGATTAGGCTAAGGTTGAGGTTAATGTAAATGTTAAGGGTTTGGTCAAGGTTAGGGTTAGTTTAAGGTTAATGTTAAGGGTTTTTTCAAGGTTAGGGTTAGGTTATATTTAAGGTCAATGTTAAGGTTAAGTGTAAGCTTATAGTTAGGTTAAGGTTAGGTTAAGGTTAAGATAAGGTTAAGGTTAAGGATTTGGTCAGGGTTAGGGTTAGGTTAAGGTTAGGTCAAAGTTAAGGGTAAGGTTAAGGATAGTTGAAGGTTAAGATTAAGGGTTTGGTTAAGGTTAAGGGTAAAATTAAGGTTAAGGTAAAGGTAAGGTTAAGGTTAAGGTCAAGGTTAGGTTATAGTTGAGGTCAAGGTTAAGGTTAGGTTATAGTGAAGGTTAGGGTTAATATTAAGGTTAAGGTTAAGGGTGAAGGTTAAGGTTAAGGTTAAGACACATAGCCTTAACTGTTGGAGAGGTAAATCCCCTCTACGGACAGAGGCAATCCCTACTAGCCCAGATTGGGTCTAGAAACAATGAAATCACACTAAGATGTAGGTCTCTAGTTACAAAATGACAAGAAATGATAAGTTGCTTACCTCAGGTCCTATGCGATGGTCGTCGAAAGAAGGATGACGCTTCCTATCCTCCACTTCGGCAGATCATGATCCTTCCGCTTAACGCGTCTGAACACATGCACACATGCGAAGAAGTACGATGATACACAGCATAGAATCTAAATATTGTAAATATACATCAGTCAGAGAATATTTAAATCATTGCATTAAAGATAAAGATACACAAATGAAACCATAATCAAAGTTGCTTATCATTAATGAAACAAAGGAACAATAAAACCTTAAGCTATGACACTGGATCTTGCTTCGGTGGGGTCTACAATGGATCATGTCTCAATGAATCTTGTCAGAAATGGGACAAAGCTCTCTCTCTTTGGCTTAGCTCTGAAAGGCTGTCTGGTGATAGTCTCCTTGCTAGAAATTTAGCTCTTAGTTCTATCAATCCTAGCTTGCTAAGGGGAAATGGAAATCTTATATAGATGGTGGAAGGAGAATTGGGATCCCTACAATGGTGGGATTTGCCCTATCCTCAAGGAAGCTTCCATGATAGGTGGAAAACCACTTCCCCTACATGGATATCCGGAGCCAAACCTCCCAACTCATTTTAGAGACTCGTTTAAGAGTTGGTTGGAATCAAACTTCTGCCATTTATTTTTAAAAAACAATCCTTGTTAAGCTTGGTGTGACTAATACACTGGGACAGAGTACCAGTTGGCGCGCCCTCTTTGGTGGATTTCCCCCATTGGTGCGAGGGTTGAACTGGATGGTCGCGTCAAGGCCAAAAGGTCTATTTTTAGGGTTTTTCATAGGAAAATGTCTTCAGAGGAATGATTTTCCTTGTCAAGGGGGATGCCATGAAAGTGATTTTAGGTCATGTCACCACTCACAGGTCATGGAAAAGACCCTCCAATGTGCGGGACGGGGGATTGCAGATACAGTGATAAATTATTGTGTAACATTAACCTTCACCCTTAACCTTAACCTAACTTTAACCTTAACCTTAACCTTAACCGTAACATTCCCCTAACCATAACCTTAACCTTAACCCTAACCTTAACCTTAACCTAACCTTAACCTTGACTTTACCCTTAACCTTAACCTTAACCTGACTAAACTCGTAACCTTAACCTTAACCATAACCTAAACTTAACCTTGTCACCTAACCCTAACCTTAACCAAACCCTTAACCTTAACCTTAACCTTAACTTAACCTTAACCTTAATCTTCCCATAACCTTAAGGTTAGGTTAAGGTTAAGGTAAGGTGAAGTGTGAAGGTTAAGTTTAAGGTCAAGGTTAAGGATAAGGTTAGGTTAAGGTTAAGGTTAAGGTTAAGGTTAAGGTTAAGGTTAAGGTAAGGTTAAGGAAAAGGTTAAGGTTAATGTTATGGGAAGGTTAAGGTTAAGGTTAAGGGTAAGGTCAAGGTTGAGATTAAGGTTATGGTTATGGGAAAGTTAAGGTCAAGGTTAGGTTAAGGTTAAGGTTAGGTAAAGGTTATGGGTTTAGTCAGGTTAAGGTTAAATTTAAGATTAAGGTTAATGTTCAGGTTAAGGTTACAGCTAACTTTAAGGTTAAAGTTAAGTTAACCTTATCCCTTAACCTTACCCTAACCTTACCCTAACCTTAGCCTTAACATTAACCTAAATTTAACTTTAACTTTACCCTTAACCTAACCTTAACCTTAACTTTAACCTTAACCTTAACCTAACCCTAACCTTAACAAAACCCTTAACCTTAACCTTAACATGAATATACTAGTAACCTTAACCTTAACCTTAACTATAACCTAACCCTACCCTTTACCACACCCTTAACCTTAACCTTAACTTTAACCTTAAACTTTCCCTAACCTTACCCCTAACCTTAACCTTAACTTTACCCTTAACCTAACCTTAACCTTAACTTTACCCTTAACCTAACCTTAACCTTAACTTTACCCATAACCTAATATTAACTTTAACATAACCTTAACCTTACCCTTAACCTTGACCTTAACCTTAACTTAACCTAACCTTAACCTTAACCTTAACTATATCCTAACCCTAGCCTTGACCAATCCCTTAACCTTAACCTTACCTTAACCTTAGCCTTAACCTAACCTTAACCTTAACCTTGACCTTAACTATAACATAACCCTAACCTTGACCAAACCCTTAACATTAACCTTAACCTAACCCTAACCTTGACAAAACCCCTAACATTAACCTTAACCTTAACCTTAACCTAATCTTAACCTTAACTTAACCGTAACCTTAACCTAACCTTAACTTTAACTTCACCCTAGCCTTGAATTTACCCTTAACCTTAACCTAATCTTAACCTTGGCTTTACCCTTAATGTAACATTAACCTTGAATTTACCCTTAACCTTAACCTTCACTATAAACTAACCTTAACCTTGAGCAAACCCTTCACCTTAACCTTAACCTGACTAAACCTATAACCTTAACCATACCCTTAACCTTACCCTTAATCTTCACCTTAACCTTAACTTTACCCTTAACCTAACCTTAACCTTAAGCTTGACCTTGACCTTAACCTTAACCTTACCCTTACCCTTACCCTTACCCTTAACTTTACCCTTAACCTAACCTTCCCCTTAACCTTACCCTTAACCTTAACCTTATCCTTGACCTTAACCTTAACCTTCCAATAACCATAACCTTAACCTTAAATTTACCCTTAACCTTACCTTAACCTAACTTAACCTTAACCTTGACCTTTAACCTTAACCATAACCTTATCTTTACCCTTAAACTTAACCTTACCCTAACCATAACCTTAACTTTACCCTTAACCTAATCTTAACCTTAACCTAACCTTAACCTTGACCTTAACTATAACCTAACCCTAACCTTGACCAAACTCTTAACCTCAACCTTAACCTTAACGTCAACCTTACCCCCTTAACCTAAACCTAACCTTAATGAAACCCTTAACCTTAACCTTAACCTTAACTTTAACTTTACCGTAACGTTAACCTTAACCTTAACCTTAACTATAACCTAACCTTAACCTTAACCTTCACCTTAACTATAACCTTACCCTAACCTTGACCAAACCCTGAACCTTAACCTTAACCTTAAAATTAACCTTACCCCCTTAACCTAACATTAACCTTGACCAAACCCTTAACCTTAACCTTAACCTAACCTTAACCTTAACTTTAACTTTACCCTAACCTTAACCTTAACTATAACCTAACCCTAACCTTGACCAAAACCTTAACCTTAACCTTGACCAAACCCATAACCTTAACCTTAACTTGACTAAACCCGTAACTGTAACCTTAACCTTAACCTTAACTATAACCTAACCCTAACCTTGACCAAACCCTTAACCTTAACCTGAACCTTAGCCTAACCTTAACCTTGACCTTAACTATAACCTAACCCCAACCTTACCAAATCCTTAACCTTGACATTAAATTTAACCTTAACTATAACCTAACCCTAACCTTGACCTTAACCTTAACCTTGACCTTAACTATAACCAAACCCTAACCTTGACCTTAACCTTAACTTAACCTTAACCTTAACCTTAACCTTCCAATAACCATAACCTTAACCTTTACTTTACCCTTAACCTAACCTTAACCTTAACCTTAACCTAACCTTAACCTTAACTTTAACTTTACCCTAACCTTAGGGGTTAACCTAACCCTAACCTTAACTTTACCCTTAACCTTAACCTTAACCTGAACATTTACCTCAACCTTAACCTTAACCTTAACCTTGAATTTTTCCTTAACCTTAACCTTGACCTTGACCTTGACTGTTGTAAAACCAGCTCCAAAAATAGAAGAAAATAGATAACAATGCCTTAGAAATAAGTCACTTCGAGGGGGCAACCTCTAATACATTACATGAATGAAAAATTCTTGGATGATACAAATTACAAAACCTCCTTTCTATATATAGGAGTTATTAGGAATCTGTAATTAGCAAGATTGGTAAAGTCCAAGCACATAAACAACATTATTTCAACCACTTTGGGAGTCTAGGATCTGGCCCTCCTGAATTCGGAGAGGGATCTCTCCAATAAGTGCAAAGATGGATTTTTCTTTGAGAGGTTTATGGTTAAGATATTAGGCCAGTTATGAAGGTCGAGGTTTTGTTTTGTTTTTTGGAAGGTTGAGCATGATTATTATTTGAGGGGAAAGTTCTAAGTGCAAAGAGTTTCAAAGGTGAGAAGTTTCATGTAATCAGAGTAAGCTTTGGCCAAGAAGATAGATAATTGTAGGTTTTAGTCCATTAGGCTATGGAGTCATAATAGGGTTTAATTGAAACAACAAGAGGTAAGAGTGGTCCATGGGGCAAGTCATCTATGTCTAAGGATCTCTTTAAAGTTGATTTATGGAATGAAATGATACATAAAGAAGGGGAATTAAACAGATGAAGAACAAAGAGCAGCCTAGGATCTGGTAAGTACTTTGAAACTACCCAGCCTTTGACAAACACTTAAGAAAAATATAAAAGAAATCCAGGATCTGGTAAGTACTTTGAAACTAGCTAGCCTTTGATATACTTTGAATAGAAAACACTTAAAAATAGAAGGGAACTTGAAGGAAACTATTGGAGTAGAAACTAGAGGGCTGGGCTCACCACAAATCCTCTCCTAGCTCTGCTTTACTTGGTAACTTTCAAGACAAACACAAAGATAACAAAGAATGGCCTAATATCTAGTAAGTAATTTGAAACTAGCCAGCTTTTAACACATTCCAAGGGAAACTTTCAGACAGTATTTTGGGATAAAACTAGGACCAGGGCACACCATATCTTCCTTAGTTCATCTCTACTTAACATGAAATGAAAATAAAATTCAGGAATAATATTTAGCTAAACAGGAGGATGAGGGAACGCCAGCATTCCTACTGCTTGGACTGAATTAAATCATTCCTAAATAACACAAATTGGAAGAAAACATGTAGATAAAGATTTTCATTCAGAGAAGGGTATTGATATACAGTAGGTCCTAACTCTATGCATGTTGTTCGTTGTAAGAGAAGATGAAAAAAGTGAAAACATAAATAAGATAACAATTCATAATAAGAAATAGCATCACTGTCGACATAGACCAGGATCCCATAAATCAACTTGTATTGATGCTCCAAACCAGTTATAGCTTTAAGTCCAATGCTTTAGTTTAGCAATCATATACACTTCCCAGACTAACTTATCTATCACAAGCAGAGCTCCAAGAGCCGGTGAACACTATTTACAAGTAGAATTCTCAAGCTCAAGTATATTTCAAAGTTATGCAACCAACATTTTCTCATCTTCTACAGCAGTACTTATAGAAGGATGAGGAGGTGGGATCTAATAAAAGATCTCCCAAGATAATTAATACAGACTAATGACTTCTCGGCCTTTAAGGGGCTCAATGAAGAAGTTTACATATGTGTCTTATGTATTAATTGTTTTACATTTAAGATTAAGCTCGGTGGAAGCTTTTTGACTTTTAAGGCTCTGTGTTATGTTAAAGTAACTATGCTGATATTTTGTGCATTAAGTTCTTTGGCAGAATTAACTCTTTGGTTGCGCTGAGGCAAATATTTTATTTTGATAAATAACTTCAGCCTCTGTTTGAATGCTTGTGGCTACAGGTGGCACTGTGGTAGTGAGAGGAATCAATTCACCTCTAATGAGGCAGTGGAGGACTTTATGTCTGTTAAACACTTATGATTTTCTTTTAATTTTGTTTTAATTTGGAGGATTAGGCTTTTGATAATCAATCTTAGCCGTAATCCCCAAACTGTCTTTAATCTTATGTTTCTGCTATGGTAGGTCTTCAACACTGATACTCTTTTGTTTTATCTAACTCTGTGTCTTGTTGATGTGCAGGCCACACAGGGCTCATATGGCATCAATGCCCATGAAGCATCGATGAGACGTGAAATAAAGCCCTTGTAGTTCTTTCCCTTTGATAACGAAAGGCCATAGGATCGTCACCCTCGGCTTTATTTTTCTTTATATTATAACGGGAAAAGCCTTTGAAACCTGCAAAACACAAACAATATTTAAGAAATCCTACATTTTTGGTTTTTACTATTGCAGAGGGTAATGGGAGGAGTGTAGCCATTGGATGAAACAAATTGATGGCCAGGATTTAATCTGGGGGTTCAATGGGAACAATACAAAGGCGGAAGATGGGTTAATGAGGGCCATTTATCTGCAGAGATCAATGGTCGGGATTTGGTTCAAAACATTTAGAACATGGGGCGCATAAATATAACCAAATTCGATAGGAGCACCTTGGACCATCTGATCTGGACACGTGGACGGTCTAGATGGAATCAAAGGCAAAGGCATTGGCGGGGCAGAGGACTGGGAGTGGGACATAGCGATTGAGTATGGACCATCGATCTGCATATTAGATCGACGGTGGAGAGTTCATCGAGGGTTGACCAATTGGGGTTGCATAAAATGCTAATGCGCAAATGGAAACTCCCGATGCGATTTTGCGCAGGCCATTGGATTGGCCAGAGATCAACGACGGAGGTGGGTTTGGCCAATAGACGAGTAGGCCCCCTTATATCATATGAAAACCCAAAAATTTTATGAAAATCAAAGGTTTGAATATACATCGAGTGGGTTTATATATAATGAAATGAATGGCACCCGATTGCGGGGCCACTGGTCTTTATGAAATGTAATATGCCCGGGGCATATGCATATGAGGGCCAATCGGGATTGGGCCTTCGTCTTTTTGATCTACCCATTGTAAAATCCTCTGATGCGATTAAGCACTTCGGGACTTCAACACTTGGTCTCGGGGCGTAGGTTATATGGATAAAGCGGAGGAGGGTGGAGTTTATGCAAAGGGGTTTAATCGCATTGGAGAAACGATGCGGGTCTATTTCAATCTACCCATTTTTCATTAAAAATCATTGTATGGGCGCGTTAGACCAAAACTTTGGATAAAAGGGTTTTATGTATCAACAAAGGAAAAAATGAATCGATAATGAATCATTTCAATGGTTTAGCACCCGATTGCGGGCCCACGGGTTATATAAAACAATAATGGGATTGGGGGCTGTGTACATGGGCTTAATTGCATCAGAGGTTTTAACCATGAGAAATAAACTTTTCACATTGTGTTTTTACGATGCAATAAGCACATGGATGGCTAGCACTTTATTCCATCGTTGGGGCACATGGAGGGGAAGTGTTTTAAGGCTTAGCCCGAGGGGCTTAAGTCTGCAATACAAAAATATATATTTTTATGAAAATTTTCAATTTTTTCAATGGATTTGGGGGTTTTGATATAGTTTAAAAATTAGTTTTAAACTATGTAAAAATTATTTTCATGAATGGAAGAAGGGGAATCATTAAAATAGAGGATTTTTATAGAGAAAAAGGGAATCAAAATGAAGGTTAGTTTATGAGTGGAGGAAGGGAGAAATGGTGATTTTGCAGTAGTCTTTTTCATGAAATTAGCAGAATTTCTAAGAATAGAATGGGAACAACAGTGAATATTTAGACAAGGGAATGAGGCTTTCAAGAGTTTTCAAGAGATAACATATTTTTATCAATAAAACTTGTTTCTTGAAGACTCCAAATTTTTTTTAGACAGCATTTGATATAACAAATTTTATAGCTGGCTATCAGAGTCCATGGGGCCAGAATGTAATCCTAGTGGGGCCACAATGTAATCCTAGCTGACCTAACAATAATAATTTAAGGGCACAATAATAACAATATGGGGGTTACAAGGGTACAATAATAACAATAAGAGGGTTACACTAAACACAATAAGGGACTGTACTAGTAATATAGGGACCTAACATGCCCCTCTCCTGCAAAAAAGTGTTGTCCTCAATGCTTGAGTAGCTCTGGGTGCTTTTGTATAGCATTCTCATCCTCCCATGTAGAATATTCAATGGGTAAGTTCTTCCACTTGATGAGATACTCTGAAATTGATCGATTCCGTAGCTGTCGAGTTCTTGTTTCTATGACCGCTTCAGGTTCCAATATGATTTTTCCTTCCTCATCAAGTTCTGGAAATATTGTTTGAACTAGAATATTTTCACCTATAACCTTCTCTAAGCATAAAACATGGAAAACTGGATGCACTCATGAAGAAGCAGGAAGCTCCAATTTGTATGCCATAGTACCAATATTTTGCAACACCTTGTAAGGACCATAGTACTTTGGAAATAATTTATTATCCTTCTTAGCTTGCTTGAGAGACATTTGTTTGTATGGTTTTGTTAGCCCCCTATAAATTTTTGACAAGCAAACAGGGGGATAAAATGTTTTTGAGCCTTCAAGGAATGCATTTCCTCTTAAAACACATCATCCTTGAAGCCTCCTCATGCCTTTTTCCTTTGATAAAATCCCCTCAGCTGATTCCCATTATAAAGCCTCTCTGATTGCAAAAAATTGTGCTCCAAAAGGCCTACATTTTCCCCTTGTATCCCTGTAGAATGCCCCAGTTTAACCCTTTTTCCCCCTTGTCAAAATTCCCCTCTTACCCTCCAAATCCTCCCAAAATCCCCTATAAATCCTACACATGCCCCTTGGTTTGGCCAAGAAACCCCTTTTTCCTCTATCGTTATCCCTATTTGGCTTTGATTTTCACTAAAAATGGGCCAAAAACCCATTTTCCACATTATGTGGGCTTAGCACCTTTCGGCCCTAGCCCCTCACCCTTTTCCACCACGTGACCCAACGCGAAGACCAGGCGCCAAGGTGGAAGGCGGTCATCACAAATGTATATTGGGATCGTTTCTGGCCATCGATATGTTTAGATCAGACGGTCTTCGTAGGACATCATCGTGCTGTGGCCCACTCCGTTCACCCCTCCGATCGCATCGCAGCCGTCCGTTTAACTTGCCAAATCAATGGTCAGATTTTCACCCGCCCGATGGTCCTCGCACCACGTACTGTTCAAAAATCGCTGATTTCTATTGCACTGCTGTTGGAGGGTGGGTGGTATTTCTTGTTTCGAAGCGATTCCATTCATCGCAGGGCACGTGTCTCGAGCACTATTTGAAAACCACCCCTCCATCATGCGTTATCGTTCGTCCACAGATCCGGCGTGAAATCGTTGTACACCGTCCGATCTAGGGTGGGCTATCCGATGGCAGTCGCGCCACGAAGTTGCGTGGGAGTTAACCAAGGAAATCCATACCCTTAGCCCACCATCTGTCGCCCTCCGATACGTTTTCCACCATCGATCTCTTCCTGAGATCAGACAGTCCAGATTCAATCACCCTCCGCCGCGTTCTCAACCGTCAGTCTCCTCCTGAGATCGGACGGTCTAGATTAACTTCATGTCCCACCGTTGACCAATCTCGCCATGTCACCTTTCCACGTGTTTCGTCACGTGTTCATTCGTCCCTTTAAATATTCCATTATGAGTTCAATGTTTAAGGCTTTGCGTTTAAATTTCCATTCTCGCCACCCTCCAACTACATTTTCCCATTGTGCCACCATTCTGCAAACCTCCCACTACATTTTCCACCGTAATCCCGCACTATTCCACCATTTCACTAGCCTGCATGGCCAATTTCATCGTCCCCGCTGCATCCACCTGCCCCGTGCATGTTTTTCTTAACATGTTTTCCTGTTTTGCAGGGTTACGGGCAGGCAGAAAACCGCCATAATTTATCTTCACTATTGTAGTGGCACAGTGCACAGAAGAAGCTGAATTTAAAGCCTGCTATTACAGGAAAATATCTGGAAAGGTGTCTGCAACGTGAATTTCATCAAAGGACAGAGTTCAGACTCTGCAAAACCTCTCCGGCACTATTAAAGCTCAAATTGCACAGACAGGGATAATACTGGAGTAGTGAAGGATGTTAGTGAAAGATCAGAGAGTTTAAGGCATATAATTGAATATTGTAAGCCTTAACTAAACAATTAGAGGCAAAATACCAGGTCGAAGACCACGAGGATCGATCAGAAGGTCCTAGGGCACATAAAACAATGCCAACAGGGTTTCACCATCAACAGAAGTTTCTCCCCCCGAGAAAGGACACAGTACCCATACTACTTTCATTCTATACCTTGTTCCTTAGACGATTTCCACCATGACAGAACAGTCCTATGCTACCAGAGCATTGGTTATGCAGCATGGCAGACCTCAAAGTCATTTATCTGCCTTTCTATTTATTCGCTAGAGTACTATAGAGTACTGCAGTGAAAGTACATCAGAGACATACCTGGAGTAAGTGGAAGTCCGACGAAGACCACTCTTTCATCCAAAGACTACTAGAGATAAATGCATAGAACTTAAAACAAAATGGGCTTCGACCCTCTTTCTTTCTGAGTTTTAATGCTTCATTTAGTCTTTCAACTACCTCCTCTCCTCTCTTCAGTTATAAATTCATGAAGGAACTCGTCATAAATGTTGTTGATCAGTTATCAGAGAATTACAAGATGTTTCTCTTGAGACATAGTCTCTGTCTAAAGTTGTAAGATAGGCTGAGGAAGATGTTTTCAGACTGAATATACAGCTATTGGTAATGTTGTACTTGACTGGTATTGCTCTTTAATATGACAAGCACATTTCTTTGGATCCTGATCTAAAGCAGCGGTGATGTTTTTCTATCTTTGTATTTGTTTTAAACTTGCAATTCATTTCATTCCATTTCTACTGGCTCGCATCAGAAATCTGGCATAGGATTTAGCCTTGTTAGGTACCCTATGTTTCTGCTCTCCTTGCCTTTGATGTTTTCTACTAAATGTGTTATCTAAGGGTTGATTTCAGTTAATTTAACCAGTGTAGTGGATGTCATTTCCCGCTAGCTGATGTATGAATTAAATGAATCTATTCTTAGATGTTCTTGTTAGGATTTAATTGAATGAATTGCGAACACTGGGAGGTCTAGAACTCTGTTTCTATCTCACTAGGATCCTTTTAAATTAATTGAACCTTTCTAAGATCCCTCAAGCTAGAGGTAGAAGCATTGAGAGTTAAAATTCTCTCTTTGATCTCAGGTCTTTAACTTTGTGTTCTAAATCTTTATTGTTTCCTCCTCTCTTACCATTCCATGCCACACTATCATCTTTAGGATCCAATGCTTTAGATAACTAGCCCAACAGAAAGCCTACAGGTTGAATAGCAAGTAAACCCTTTCCTAACTCCATTGCCCAATGGCCTTGAATGTTCTCTGAATTATATCTCCTTTTCCCCAGACCCTCTTGCTCAGCCTTGTCTCATACTGAACTCTTCTTTCCTGATTCCCAACAACCAAACATACATCAAACAAAAAACCCCGAGCCTTATAACCAGCCTAAAATCTTAAATTTTGAGCTTCAAAGACATAAAACCTTTGCTTATATAGAGAGATCCCTCTCTGGACCCAGGAGGGCTAGATCCTGAGGTCCGAAAGTGGTTATGATGTTGTCTCATCTTTTGGTCTTGCCAATCTGGCCAAAACATGGGAACCCCAACATAATGGTGACTCCATTGGGGAACAAAGACCACTTAGCCTAGATTGGCTTTTAATTGCTAATGGTGGATAGCAGCCTGCTCCAAATAGTTAAATTCATCCACCTAGCGACTCCACACTCCATAACTCCTAGAATACCAAATGACTCCACTGGTAGAAGACTCTGAACTGGTTGAGAAGATATAGTGACCTCTTTCTGATTTACAAACATCCTTCCACGCATACAAAGAAGATATGCCCCAATGAGTAGGGAGCATATCCCTGGATTCCCACACAAAATGCCTGAAGTGAACTGGTTAGAAAACCTTCCTACCTTTCAGCGTGAAAAATTTGATGACCCCTTGCTACATCTCATCAAGTTTCATATACATGTGTGTTTAAAGTTGAATGGCCTGAAGACTCCCTAACGAAAATTTTCATGGAAACATTAGAAGGAAAAGCTAGGGTCTGGTATGAATGGTTAGACCCTTGGAGCTTGTTTTCTTTAAGGGACATGCACCAAGTATTTTACAAGAATTATAAAGGAAACTCTCCATCCTTATCATGGGATTGTTGTGATAAATCTCAGAATATCATACAATACCTATTAGATATGGATGAGGATTTGGTTAATATGCATCTTGAAGATCTTTTAGCGGCCATTCAAGAATTTAATATGCATCCTAGATATCACAAGAACATGGATGAATCAGCTGAGGAAGAAAAAATTCAAGAGCCCGTAGACATTCCTCAAGATATTCCTGAAAACACAGATGTTGATCCATCATCCCTTGCAGTTGAGGCTTCAGATGACATTCTGCCTCAAATCCAGTCTTCAAAGGAAACAGAGAGCTACTGCACTTCTGCACAAAGGAACACAAGACCATATTCCCCTTTGAAAGAAGAAGAAATAGATCATATCATCAATGGACAGCCAGCCTCTGAATTTTTTTACAGATCATACATTCTTGTCCATTCATCTGATGAGCTTTGTTGTACAGATTTGGAAAGCTCACATGTAAATCAGAGTGAAGAAAAATCTGTTGATAATCCATTATGTATGTTTGGCAGCATTACTTATATTCATGATTTTCCTATTTTTGATCTATCTGATGATGATGTTCTCCAAATAGAAGATGATCTTGCAGGGTCATCATTAGTAGATTTATGGGAGGAAAATTAGTTCCCTTTACTTCCAGAGAGTAATGAGCCAATGCAGGCTATTTATGATACTGATGGGGAGAGCTACGACAATATAATAGCGGATGAAGATTCTTTAAATCTTCATTCTGATTTACCACAGATCATCAGTGAGATTGAAAACCAGTAGCTTTATTTTTCAGAGGATGAGGAGGTAAGCAAAGAAGAAATTCCTGAGCGGATTGAAATTAAGGGACTTTCTCTTGAAAAGGAACACACCCCTGCTCAACAATACATAGACCTTTTCAGAGAGCTCAGCACATCTGAGCAGAATATATTAGGGCTCCAAGAGGACAGCACTACCATATATGATGAGTCCTCCAGTTCATAAAATGAAGAAGATGAAGGAGACACTCTACCCCAAGAGAGTCGTTTTCTCAATTTAGTGGAAGAAGAAGGAATCCTCGTTGAAGCTTGCTTGCCAAATATTCATAACCAAGTATAATTTCATGATCCTTATGTACATTTCCTGCAAACATTTGAAGAAGGATCAAAGGTCTTTTTGAGCAGCATGTTGCAAACAGAAAGAATTTTTTTTAAAGTTGTTATCGTGGAACAAAAAGAGTGGGAGCAGCCTTGCCTATCTAGCATGCTCAAGGAGCTTAGCAGAAAGGACCAGCCATGGGATCACTTGATGGACTAGTTGCATTGGAAGACAATTTTTGTAAGCTAGACTTGTAAATAGTCTAGTTAGAATAGGGTAGGTAGGAAAAGTTCAATAAAGCTCATCCTGTGAGCGTTTAGTCAGTTGTTTTTAATTTCTGCAAAGTTTTAGTCCATGAGCTATTTTTTCTTCATGCCATTGCCCACCGCAAGCCAAACAGTCTAATCCTGGCTTGCCTATTTTTCAATTTTTGTCTTAGAATGTAGAGAAGAAATCTGCTAGACAGTTTAACCCTAGCAAATATTAGATTAGGTAGAGAAGCTATGAGACCAACAGTTTAATCTGGTCTCATGGAGCAATAAGGGTAGAAATAGATTAGGTTTATTTTCTTGTTTGTAAAAAATAGAAAAGATGTAAAAGGTCTGCTAGTCCAAATGCACCCAAAAGATAAATGTTAGGACTATAGTGTGGGTAGGTAGTTGTTTGGGAGAATGTTTCTACTGATATGACGTCTGCATGGTTTGTGACAGCTGATATAAGAAATAAAAGAATGAGTCAAGTACCAGGCATCTGGCCTACACCAAAGATTTATTTTCTGAATTCTTGACTCCTTCAAGAAGAAGCCATCCCCATGTGGAGCCACTGTTAGCCCCCTATAAATTTTTGACAAGAAAACAGGGGGATAAAATGTTTTTGAGCCTTCAAGGAATGCATTTCCTCTTAAAAAACATCATCCTTGAAGTCTCCTCATGCCTTTGTCCTTTGATAAAATCCCCTCAGCTGATTCCCATTACAAAGCCTCTCTGATTGCAAAAACTTATGCTCCAAAAGGCCTACATTTGCCCCTTGTATCCCTACAGAACGCCCCAGTTTAACCCTTTTTTACCTTTGTCAAAATTACCCTCTTACCCTCCAAATCCTCCCAAAATCCCCTATAAATCCTACACATACCCCTTGGTTTGGCCAAGCAACCCCTTTTTCCTCTATCGTTATCCCTATTTGGCTTTTATTTTCACTAAAAATGGGCCAAAAACCCATTTTCCACATTATATGGGCTTAGCACCTTTCGGCCCTAGCCCCTCACCCTTTTCCACCATGTGACCCAGCGCCAAGACTAGGCGCCAAGGCGGAAGGCGCTCATCACAAATGTATATCCGGAGAATTTCTGGCCGTCAATATGTTTAGATCGAACGGTCTTCGCGGGTCAGCACCACACCATGGCCCACTCCGTTCGCCCCTCCGATCGCATCATAGCCATCTGTTTAACTCACCAAATCAAAGGTCAGATTTTCACCAGCCCGGTGGTCCCCGTGCCATGCACTGTTCAAAAATCATCGATTTCTATCGCACTGTCATTGGAGGGTGGGTGGTATTTCTCGTTTCGAAGCGACGCCATTCACTGCAGGGCACATGTCTTGAGCACTATTTGAAAGCCTCCCCTCCATCACGCGTTATCGTTCATCCGTAAATCTACGCAAAATTGTTGTACACCGTCCGATCTGGGGCAGGCCATCCGACTGTAGTCGTGCCACAAAGTTGCATGGGAGTTAACCAAGGCAATCCGTACCCCTGGCCCACCATCCATCACCCTCCGATACATTTTCCACTGTCGATCTCTTCCTGAGATCAGACGGTCCATATTCAATCGCCCTCCGCCGCATTCTCAACCGTCGGTCTCATCCTGAGATCAGACGGTCCAGACTAAGTGCATGTCCCACCGTTGATCGATCCTGCCATGTCACCTTTCCACATGTTTTGTCGCGTGTTCATTCGTCCCTTTAAATATTCCATTCTGGGGTCAATGTTTAAGGTTTTGCGTTTAAATTTCTATTCTCGCCACCCTCCAATTGCATTTTCCCACTGTGCCAACATTTTGCAAGCCTCCCACTACATTTTCCATCGTAATCCTGCACTATTTCGCCATTTCACCAGCCTGCACAGCCAATTTCGTCGTCCCCGCTGCATCCACCCGCCATGTGCATGTTTTTCTTAACGTGTTTTCATGTTTTACAGGGTTACAGGCAGGCAGAAAACCGCCATGATTCATCTGCACTATTGTAGTGGCACAGTGCACAAAAGAAGCTGAATTTAAAGCTTGCTATTACAGGAAAATGTTCGGAAAGGTTTCTGCAACGTGAATTTCATCAAAGGACAGCGTTCAGACTCTGTAAAACCTCTTCGACACCATTAAAGCTCAAATTGCACAGACAGGGACAATACTGGAGCATCGAAGGATGTCAGTGAAAGATCAGAGAGTTTAAGGCATATAATTGAAGATTGTCAGCCTTAACTAAACAATTAGAGGAAAAATACTAGGTCGAAGACCGCGAGGATCGATCAGAAGGTCCTAGGGCACATAAAAAAATGCCAACAGGGTTTCACCATCAACAGAAGTTTTTCCCCTCGAGAAAGGACACAGTACCCATACTGCTTTCATTATATACCGTGTTCGTTAGAAGATTTCCACCCTGACATAACAGTCCTATGCTACCAGAGTATTGGTTATGCAGCATGGCAGACCTCAAAGTCATTTCTCTGCCTTTCAGTTTATTCACCATAGTACTACAGAGTACTGCAGCCAAAGTACATCAGAGACATACCTGGAGTAAGTGGAAATCCAACGAAGACCACTCTTTCATCCAAAGAGTACCAGAGATAAATGCACAGAACTTAAAACAGAATGGGCTTCGGCCCTCTTTCTTTTTGAGTTTTAATGCTTCATTTAGTCTTTCACCTACCTCCTTTGATCTCTTCAACTATAAATTCATGAAGGAACTCATTCTAAATGTTGTTAATCAGTTATCAGAGAATTACAAGTTGTTTCTCTTGAGACATAGTCTCTGTCTAAAGTTGTAAGATAGGCTGAGGAAGATGCTTTCAGACTGAATATCCAGCTATTGGTAATGTTTTACTTGACTGGTATTGCTCTTTAATATGACAAGCACATTTCTTTGGATCCTGATCTAAAGCAGCGGTGATGTTTTTCTATCTATGTATTTTTTTTTAACTTGCAGTTCATTTCATTCCATTTCTACTGGCTTGCATCAGAAATCTAGCATACGATTTACCCTTGTTAGCTACCCTATGTTTCTACTCTCCTTGCCTTTGATGTTTTCTACTAAATGTGTTATATAAGGGTTGATTTCAGTTAATTTAACCAGTGTAGTGGATGTCATTGCCTGCTAGTTGATGTATGAATTAAATGAATATGTTCTTAGATGTTCTTGTTAGGATTTAATTGAATGAATTGCGAACACTGGGAGGTCTAGAACTCTGTCTCTATCTCACTAGGATCCTTTTCAATTAATTGAACCTTTCTAAGATCCCTCAAGCTGGAGGCCGAAGCATTGAGAGTTCAAATTCTCTCTCTAATCTCAGGTCTTTAACTTTGTGTTCTAAATCTTTATTGTTTCCTCCTCTCTTACCATTTCATGCCACACTATCATCTTTAGGATCCAATGCTTTAGATAACTAGCCCAACTGAAAGCCTGCAGGTTGAATAGCAAGTAAACCCTTTCCTGACTCCATTGCCCAATGGCCTTGAATTTTCTCTGAATTATATCTCCTTTTCCCCAGACCCTCTTGCTCAACCTTGTCTCATACTGAAGTCTTCTTTCCTAATTCCCAACAACCAAACATACATCAAACAAAAAACCCCGAGCCTTATAACTAGCCTAACATCTTAAATTTTGAGCTTCAAAGACATAAAACCTTTGCTTATATAGAGAGATCCCTCTTTGGACCCAGGAGGGCTAGATCCTGAGGTCCGAAAGAGGTTCTGATGTTGTCTCATCTTTTGGTCTTGCCAATCTGGCCAAAACATGGGAACCCCAACATAATGGCGACTCCACTGGGTAACGAAGACCACTTAGCTTAGATCGGATTTTAATTGCTGATGGTGGACAGCAGACTACTCCAAACAGTCAAATTCATCCACCTAGCAAATCCACACTCCATAACTCCTAGAATACCAAATGACTCCACTGGTAGAAGACTTTGAACTAGTTGAGAAGATACAATGACCTCTTTCTGATTTACAAACATGCTTCCATGCATACAGAGAAGACATGCTCCAATGAGTAGGGAGCATATCCCTGGATTCCCACACAAAATGTCTGAAGTGGACTGGTTAGAAAACCTGCCTACCTTTCAGGGTGGAAACACTGATGACCCCTTGCTACATCTCATCAATTTTTATATACATGTGTGGAAATTTAAAGTTGAATGGCATGAATACTGCCTAATGAAAATGTTCATGGAAACATTAGAAGGAAAAGCTAGGGTCTGGTATGAATGGTTAGAACCTCAAAGTTTGTTTTATTTAATGGAAATGCACCAAGTATTTTACAAGAATTATAAATGAAACTCTCCATCCTTATCATGGGATTGTTGTGATCAATCTCAGAATATCATACAATACCTTTTAGATATGTCCTTCTTCCATTCATCTCTTGATTTAGTTATCACATCTGGTTGGATAATAGAAATGGCACAAAGAAATGCTTCCACCTCTTCATTCTTTATTGAGAGTGCATCTGCAACAACATTAAGCTTCCCTTTTTTGTAGATTATTTCAAAGTCATAACCGAAAATCTTTGTGACCCATTTTTGTTGCTCTTCTGAAGATATTCTTTGTTCCAAAAAGTGTTTAAGACTATCATGATCAGTTTTTACATTGAAGTGTCTTCCCATTAGGTAAGTTATCCATTTCTTTAGTGCATGCAGTATTTCTAACATTTCCTTCTCATACATAGGTTTCTATAAATACTTTCCTTTCATTGGATGACTTTCAAAAGCAATGGGTCCTCCTTCCTATATTAAAACAACACCAATTCCATTTCTTGAGGCATCACATTCCACAATAAAGCTTTTTATGAAGTCTGGCGTAACTAAGACCAGTGCTAGGCACATTTCCTCTTTAAGATGTTCAAAGGCCTTAGTTGCTTCAAGAGTCCATGAAAATGCATCTTTCTTCAACAATGTTGTTAGAAGTGCTACTATTCTACCATAATTATTAAAAAAATTGTGATAATACCCTGTTAACTTGAGAAATCCTCGCAATTGCTTTATGTTTGTGGGGGCTTTAATTTTTTTATGGTCTACCTTAACACCCTCGTGAGATACAATACGACCCAAATATTTCACCTCTTATACTGCAAAGAAACATTTGGATGTTTTTGCATATAATTGTTTCTCCTGCAATAGTTTTATCACCCTATCAACATGTTCAACATGATCCTTCGAAGACCTGCTGTAGATTAGTATATCATCAAAAAATACTAGCACAAATTTTCTAAGAAAGGGTTTGAAATTGAAATTGATCAACCCTTGAAATGTAGAAGGTTCTTTGGTAAGGCCAAAAGGCATGACCAAAAACTCATAATGACCTTCATGAGTTCAAAATGTTGTTTTTGGAATATCTTCAGTCTTCATTCTAATTTGATGATATCCTCAACGAATATCCAACTTGGTAAAATAAATTTCTCCATGTAATTCATCCAATAATTCATCAATCACAGGAATGATAAATTTATCTTTAATGGTGAGCTTATTGAGCTCCCTATAATCTGGACACATGCACCATGATCCATCCTTCTTGTGTACCAATACTACAGGATCAGAGAAATAACTTTGACTAGGTTGAATTATACCCACCTCTAACAATTCTGCAATCATATGTTCAATTTTGCTCTTTTGGAAATAAGGATATCTATAAGGCCTGATGTTTGGAGGAACTTCCTGGAATCAAATGAATAGCATGATCATGATAAAAAATATGTGGGAGTGCTTTTGGAGTTTCAAACACCTTGGAATGATTCTCCAAGACTTGTTGGAGATCTGCAGAAATAAATGATTTTGATGTTAGAACTTCTAGTGAGCATAATTGTGCAATTATGCCTCGGTGTTCTTTCTTTAGAAGATTTTTCATGACATTAGAGCTTATTATATTTCTTGGATTCCCTGCAATACCCCGTAATTCGATTTCCTTTCCTTTTGAAAAAAAATTCAAGAAAATTTCTTGAAAATTAAAAGCTATCGTCCCCAAAGATTTTAACCATTGTACTTCTAGTACAACATCAACACCTCCCATAGGAATGGAAAGAATTGGACTATTCAATACATATTCTCCCATGGTTAGCTTGATATTATGGCATTTTCCAGAGAAATTTATAGTTCCTCCATTTGCAACCATCACTTGACATTCTGGTGTTGGGTATAGGACACAATTCAATTCCTTGGCTAGCTTACAATGAATGAAATTATGGGTGCTACCCGAATCAATCAACACTATTACATTTTTCTTCTTGATATGTCCTTCTATCTTGAGATTTTGAGGAGTGGTAATTCCTGCCAATGCATTACATGTTATGGTCAGACTCATTTCTTCCTCTTCTAGGGCTAGTTCCTGGTGTATATCTTCTTCTTGTTCATTTTCTTCTTCCTCTTCACAATCTATGTAAAATAATTTCTTCTCAGCACACTTATGAACTTTAGTGTATTTTCTATCACAATTTTAGCAAAGCCCTTTTGCTCTTTTTTCTTCCAATTGTTGTGGTATCAACCTTGTAGGTTGTGGAAATCTAGCCGTAGAAACACTTGCTTCTTTATAGAAGTGAGTGGTAGGCTTCCTTGTCGCCATAATTTTACATTCAATTTTTCTTGCCAGCCTGAATGCCTTCTCCAATGAATCAGGTTCCAAAACGTGAACTTCATGTTGGATGTTTTCCTTTAAAACACCTATGAAGAGATCAATCATGTGTTCCTTTGGAATATCCTTTACCCTTATATTCAATTTTTGGAAGTCCTTAATGTGCTTCCCCACTAAACCCTTTTGTTTGAGATTTATCAATTGGCTAAAAAATGTGTTTCTCTTTGTATCCTCATAATGTGCTATCATTTCCTCTGTAAAAATTGACCAAGTGACAATTTTTTTACGGGAGCAAAGCCATCGATACCATACAAATGTATTTTGTTCTAAATGTAAAGTTTCAATGGATACCTTTTGTGTGTTTTCCACATTATGGAGATCAAAATATTGCTCCATCTATAGCATCCATGTTACAGGATCCTTTCCATCAAACTTCCTCATATCCATTTTTGGAATATGGTGGTTCTTCCTTCCAACCTTAACCTTAAACTTAATGTGAACCTTCACCTTATCTTAACCTTAACCTAATCTTAATCTTAAATAAAACCTTCCCCTAACCATAACCTTGTCTTTACCCTTAACCTTAACCTTAACCTTAACTATAACCTAACCCTAACCTTGACAAAACCCTTAACCTTAACCTTAACCTGACCTTAACTATAACCTAACCCTAACCTTGACCAAACCCTTACCCTTAACCTAACCTTAACCTTGAATTTAACCTTAACCTAACCTTAACCCTGACCTTAACCTAACCTTAAACTTAACTTTATCCTTAACCTAATCTTAACCTTAACCTAACTTTAACATTAACCTTAACCTAACCTTAACCTTAACCTAATTGTTACCTTAACCTTACCTTAACCTAACTTAACATTAACCTTGACCTTCACCTTCACCTTAACCTTAACCTTAACCTTAAACTTGACCTTGACCTAACCTAACCTTAAACTTAACCTTAACCTTAACTTAACCTAAACTTAACCTTAACTATAAAATTACCCTTAACCTAACACTAACCTAAACCTTAACCTTTACCTTGAAATTAACCTTAACCTTAACCTTAACCTTAACCTGACTAAACACGTAACCCTTAACCTTAACCTTAACCTTCCCATAACCTAACCATAACCTTAACCTTAACCTTCCCATAACCATAACCTTAACCTTAAATTAACCCTAACCTTGACCAAACCCTTAACCTGACTAAGCTCATAAACTTAACCTTAACTTAACCTTAACTATAACCTAACACTAACCTTAACCAAGCCCTTAACATTAATCCATAACCTTAACCTTATCTCTAAGGTTATGGTTAAGGTTAAGGTTATGGTTAAGGTTAAGGTCAAGCTTAAACTTAGGTTAAGGTTAAGGTTACAGTTAAGGTTAGGGTTAGGGTAAGGTTAGGGTAAGGTTAAGGTTAAGGTTAAGGTTATATTAAAGGTAAAGTTAAGGTTAAGGTTAAGGTTAGCTTAAGGGTAAATTCAAGGTTAAGTTTAGGTTAAGGTTCATGTTACAGGTTTATTCAGGTTAAGGTTAGGTTAATGTCAAGGTTAAGATAAGTTTTGGTTAACCTTAAACTTAACCTTAGCTTTATCTTAATCTTACCCTAACCTTACCCTTAACCAAACTATAACCTAACCTATAACTCTAACCTTCCCAAACCTTAACCTAACCTTAATTTTAACCTTAACCTTACCCTTAACCTTTACCTTAACCTTCACCTTAACCTTATCCTTAACCTAACCAAACCTTAAACTTAACATTAACCTTAACCTTTACCCGTAACCTAACCTTAACCTTGACTTTACCCTCAACCTTAACCTTAACCTAACTAAACCCGTAATCTTAACCTTAACCTAACCTTAACCTTAACCATAACCTTAACTATAACCTTAACCTCACTAAACCCATCAACTTAACCTTAACCTGACTAAACTCATAACCTTAACCTTAATGTTTAACCTTACCCTAACCTTCACCTTAACCTTAAATTTACCCTTAACCTAATCTAACTATAACCTAACCTTAACCTTAACCATAACCTTATCCTTGACCTTAACTATAACATAAAATTAACCCTACTCTTAACCTAACCTTGACCTTAACCTTCCACTAATATTAACCCTAATCCTATCCTTAACTTTACCCTTAACCTAACCTTAACCTTAACTTAACCTTAACCTTGACAAAACCCTTAACATTAACCTTAAGCTTGACCACAAATTTAACATTAAACTTAACCTTGACCTTAACTATAACCTAACCCTAACCTTAGGTTAAGGTTAAGGTTAGGTTAAGGGTAAAGTTAAAGATAAGGGTAAGGTTAAGGTTAGGTTATAATGAAGGTTAAGGTTAAGGTTATGGTAAGGTTAAGGTTAAGGTTAAGTTAGGCTTAAGGTTAAGGTTTGGTCAAGGTTAGGGTTAGGTTATAGTTAAGGTCAAGGTTAAGTTTAGGTTAAGGTTAGGTCAAAGTTAAGGTTAGGTTAAGGTTAAGGTTACGGGTTTAGTCAGGTTAAGGTTAGGTTAAGGGTAAAGTCAAGGTTAAGGTTATGGTTATGGGAAGGTTAAGGTTAAGTTTAAGGGTTTAAAGTTACATTAAGGTAAAGTCAAGGTTAAGCTTAGGTTAAGGTTAAGGTTAAGGTTATGGTTATGGGAAGGTTAAGGTTATAGTTAAGGTCAATTTTAAGGTTAATTTTATGGTTAAGGTTAAGGTTAAGGTTAGGTAAAGGTTAATGTTAAGGGTAGGTTATAGTAATGGTTAAGGTTAAGACTCGTAACCTTAAACCTCAACCTTAACCTAACCGTAAAATTATCCTTATCTCAACCTTAACCTTAACCTTAAACTAACACTAACCTTACCTTAACGTAACTTAACCTTAACCTTAACCTTAACCTGAACCTTAACCATAATATTGACCTTGACCTTAACTATAACCTTAACCTTAATCTTAACCTTCCCATAACCATAACCTTAACCTTAACCTTAACCTTAACCTAACCTTAACCTTGGCTTTACTTTAACATAACTTTAACCCCTTAACCTTAACCTTAACCTTCCCATAACCATAACCTTAACCTTTACTTTACCCTTAACCTAGCCTTAACGTTAAACTTAAGCTGACTAAACCCGTAACCTTAACCTTAACCTAACCTTAAACTTAACTTAACCTTAACCTTAGCCTTAACCTAACCTTAACCTTAACCTGACTAAACCTGTAAGCTTAACCTTAACTATAACCTAACCCTAACCTTGAAGAAACCCTTAACTTAACCCTAACCTTAACCTTAACCTTAACTATAACTGAACCCTAACCTTGACCAAACCCTTAACCTTAACCTTAACCTGCCCTTAACTATACCCTAACCCTAACCTTGATCGAACCCTTACCCTTAACCCAACCATAACCCTAACCTTACCCTAACCATAACTTTAACTTTACCTTTAACCTAATCTTAACCTTAACCTAACCTTAACTTTACCCTTAACCTTAACCTTTACCTTAACTTTAACTATAACCTAACCCTAACCTTGACCAAACCTTAAACTTAACCTTAACTTAACCTAACCTTCACCTTAACCATAACCTTAGCCTTATCTTAACCTTAACTTTAACCTAACCCTAACCTTGACCAAACCTTAATTTTAACATTAAATTTACCCTTAACCTAGCCTCAACCTTAACCTTAACCTTGAATTTACCCATAACCTTAACCTGACTAAGGTTAAGGTTAACGTTAAGGGTAGGTTATAGTGAAGGTTAAGGTTAAGACCTGTAACCTTAAACCTTAACCTAACCTTAAGCTTAGCCTTATCTTAACCTTATATTTAACCTTAACCTAACTCTAACCTTACCTTAACCTAACTTAACCTTAACTTAACCTTAACCTTAACCTTGACATTGACCTTGACCTTAACTATGACCTTAACATTAAGGTTAACCTTCCCATAATCATAACCTTAACCTTAACCTTGACTTTACCTTAACCTAACCTTAACCTTAACCTTCCCATAACCATAACCTTAACCTTGACTTTACGCTTAACCTAACCTTAACCTTAACCTTAACCGTAACCTTAACCTGACTAAACCCGTAACCTTAACCTTAACCTAACCTTAACCTTGACCTAACCTTGACCTAACCTTAACCTTAACCTAACCTTAACCTTAAGGTTTTGTTAAGGTTAGGGCTAGGTTATAGTTATGGTTAGCTTATAGAGAGGGTTAAGGTTAAGACCCTTAACCTTAAACTTGACCTTACACTTAACATTAACCTTAACTTTAACCCTAACTTTTAATTCACCCTTAACCTAACCTTAACCTAACTTAACCTTAACCTTGAACTTAACCTAACCTTAACCTTAACCTTCACCCTTGACCTTAACCTAACCTTATTCTTAACCTTAATATTAACCTTATCTTAACCTTTACCTAACCTTAACCTTAACCTTAACCTAATCTTAACCTTAACCATAACATTAACCTTAACCTTAACCTTAAACTTAACCTAACCTTAACCTTAACCATAACCTTAACCTTAACCTTAACATGACTATACATGTAACCTTAACCTCAAACTAACCTTAACCTTACCTATAACCTAACCCTAACCTTGACCAAACCCTTAACCTTAACATTAACCTTAACCTTAACTATAAATGAACCCTAACGTTGACCAAACACTTAACTTTAACCTTAACTTGACCTTAACTATAACCTAACCCTAACCTTGACCAAACCCTTACCCTTAACCTAATCTTAACCTTGACTTTACCCTTAACCTAACCTTAACCTTCACTTTCCCCTAAACTTAACCCTAACCTTACCATAACCATAACCTTAACTTTACCCTTAACCTAATCTTAACCTTAAACTAACCTTAACCTTACCCTTAAACCTGACCTTAACCTTAACTTTAACTATAACCTAACCCTAACCTTGACCAAACCTTAACCTTAAACTTAAATTAACCTAACCTTAACCTTACCCTTAACCATAACCTTAACCTTAACCTTAACCTTAACCTTATCTTAACCTTAACTTTAACCTAACCCTAACCTTGACCAAACTTTAAATTTAACATTAAATTTACCCTTAACCTAACCTTAACCTTAACCTTAACCTTGACTTTTCCCTTAACTTTAACCTTAACCTTAACCTTATACTAATCTTAACTTGACTAAACCCGTAACTTGAACCTTAACCTAGCCTTAACCTAACCTTAACCTTGACTTTACCCTTAACCAAACCTTAACCTTAACTTGCTCCTTGACCAAACCCTTAACCTTAACATGACTAAACCTGTATCCTTAACTATAATCTAACCCTAACATTGACCAAACACTTAATATTAACCTTAACCTTAACCTTAACCTTAACCTCACCTTAACCTTAACCTTATATTAACCTTAGTCTTCACTATAACCTAACCTTAACCTTAAACTTAACTATAACCTAACCCTAACCTTGACCAAACCCATAACCTTAACCTTACCTTATCTTAACTTTAACCTTCACTATAACCTAACCTTAACCTTAACCTAAGCTTAACCTTAACCTTATCTTACCCTTAACCTAACCTTAACCTTAACTATAACCTAACCATAACCTTAACCTTAACCAGAACCTTATCTTTACCTTTAACCTTAACCTTAACCTTAACCATAACCTTCACCTTCACCTTCACCTTACCTTAACCTAACCTTAACCTAACCTATCCTTAACCTTAACCATAACCTTAGCCTTAACCTTAATCTTAACCTCAGGTTAAGGTCTAGGTTAAGGTTATGTTAAGGGTAATGTTAAGGTTAATGTTAGGTTAAGGTTAAGATTAGGTTAAGGGTAAAGTTAAGGTTAAGGTTAAGGTTAAGGGTTTGGTCAAGGTTAAGGGTTACATTAAGGTTAAGGTTAGGTTGAGGGTAAAGTTAAGGTTAAGGTAAAGTTAAGGTTAACGTTAGGGCTAGGTTAATGTTAAGGGTAAGGTTATAGTTAGGATAAGATTAAGGTTAAGGTTAGGTTAATGCTAAAGTTAGGTTAAGGTTAAGGTTAAGGTTAAGGTTAGGTTAATGTTAAAGTTAGGTTAAGGTTAAGGTTAGGTTAAGGTTAGGGTTATGGTTAAGGCTAAGTTTCAGGTTAAGGTTAAGGTCAAGGGTTTGGTTAAGGTTATGGTTAGGTTTTAGTTAAGGTTAAGGGGGTAAGGTTAAGGTTAACGTTACAAGTTTAGTGAGGTTAAGGTTAAGGTTAAGGGTTTGGTCAAGGTTAGGGTTAGGTTAAAGTTAAGGTCAAGGTTAAGGTTAAGGGTAAGGTTATAGTTAGGCTAAGGTTAAGGTTAATGTTAGGATAAGGTTAAGATAAGGTTAAGGTTAAGGGTTTGGTCAAGGTTAATGTTAGGTTATAGCTAAGGTTAAGGTTAAGGTTACGTTAAGTTAAGTTTAAGGTCAAGCTTAAGGTTAAGGTTAAGTTTAGGTTAAGGTTAAGATTAGGTTAAGGGTATTGTTAAGGTTAAGGTTAGGTCAAGGGTAAAGTTAAGGTTAAGGTTAAGGTTTTTCCAAGGTTACGTTTAGGTTATAGTTAAGGTTAAGGTTAAGGTTATGGGTTTCGTAAGGTTAAGGTTAAGGTTCGGTTAAGGTTAAGATTAAGGGCAACGTCAAGGTTAAGGTTACGGGTCTTAACCATAACCTTCACTATAACCTAACCTTAACCTTAACCTTAACCTAAACTTGAACCTTAACCTTAACCTTAACCTTGAACTTGACCTTAACTATAACCTTAACCGTAACCTTAACCTTCCCATAACCATAACTTTAATCCCTTAACCTTAACCTAACCTTCACCTTACTAACCTTAACCTAACCTAACCCTAACCATAACCTTAACTTTACCCTTAACCTAATATTAACCTTAACCTAACCGTAACCTTGACTTTACCCTTAACCTAACCTTAACCTTACCTTAACCTTTAGCTAACCTTAACCTTAACCTTAACTATAACTATAACCGAACCCTAACCTTGACCAAACCCTTAACCTTAACCTTAACCCGACTAAACCTATAACCTTAAACTTAATTTTACCCTTAACCTTAACCTAACCTTAACCTTAACCTTGACCTTATCATTAACCTAACCTTAACCACAACCTTAACCTTAACGTAACCTTAACCTTGACCTTAACTATAACCTAACCCTAACCTTGACCAAACCCTTAATCTTAACCTTAACCTGATTAAACATGTAACCTTAACCTTAACCTTTACCCTTAACCTTAACCTTACCCTTAACATTTACCTAAGGTTAAGGATAATTTAAGGTTAAGGGTAAGGTTAAGGTTAAGGTTACGGGTTTAGTTAGGTAAATGTTAAGGTTAAGGGTTTGGTCAAGGTTAGGGTTAGGTTATAGTTAAGGTCAAGGTTAATGTTAGGTTAAGGTTAAGGTCAAGGTTAAGGGTAAAGTTAAGGTTAAGGTTAAGGTTAATGTTAGGTTAAGGGTAAATTTAAGGTTAAGGTTATGGTTAACGTTAGGTTAAGGTTCAGGTTAAGGTTTAGGTTATGGGAATGTTAAGGTTAAACTTAAGGTTAAGCTTAAGGTTTGAATTTACCCTTAACCTAATTATAACCTTTGTAGAAATTTGTTGAATAATGATTAATTATCCACCGAGACTATCCTGGTCACATACTATTTGAACTTCATACACAACACATAATCTCTTCCACTCAACCAACTCTGATCATCACACATGCGGAAATAAAATCAAGCGATAACACATCAAATCATCATACACATTAACAAAGTATGTATGGGGAAAGATTATAGCTGAAAACCCCACAGATATTGTGTATATTATAATGGAGAAATCATGTAACAAACTCAGTACAATACTCCTCACAAGTACTCAGTACTATCTCATGAAGTTACACACAATCTAGCTCGGTTTTGAACAGGTTACTGGTTCAAAAATCACTGCCAATTGCCTTGCCTCTATTGCACAATCTAGGCCTGTATATATAGAGATCCAAGGTTCGAATCTCCTTGGCTTGACTGCGCAATCATCATGGGAAATTCCTCCAAGTGTGGTGCAAATCTCATGCACAACTGATGTCGCCATTGATAGCTAACTCCACCCTTTCATCTACCTCTTTCACTGGTCTCCACTGAACTGATCATGCACTGTAGTGAACTGATGTGTTCTTGAGTTGAATAATGAGTTACTAATTAATGAATTAAATAATATTTAATTCACTCCACTCATAACTAATTGATTAGCTAGTTAAACTAATCTCAACTAGTTCAACTAAAATAAGCAGAACACAACTCCACTATCTGTCTCATTAACTCCTCCAAACTTCTGCCACTGAAGTCCAACTGAAGTCAACCATGCATGATGCCATCAAACCCTTGGGAATCATGTGATTCCTCTGTCAGATGCATGAGCCACTTCCAAGGCTCGAACTGAAGTGCTCCAACAGAGTAAACTGAAGTTTATAGTCCAAATATTATTAAGGGTAAATAATATTTGGCTTCCCTATTTTTAGGAGAGGCAGTCTAAAAATAGACTTCGGCCTCTTCGACCTATAGGTCACAAAAATAGAGTCCCATATATTTTTACTGACATGACACATACTCCAAGAATCTCATACTGGAATCCCCGGACCATGCTCCATATGTCTAAAAATAGACATAGTCTAAAAATAGATTTTGCGCCAGAATTTGCCTGCGGGCCCACTTGGTGAAGGCGACTTCATTTCACCAAGATCCATCATCTTGCTGCATTTTAAACACTCCCTCTTAGCAAGATATGGATTATCTGCAACCCCTATCCTGCCTCTGTGGAATTCGAACTTGCTCCTGGTGAGTGCCTTCGTCAGGATGTCGACATCCTGATCCTCCGTGGGAACATATGAAAGCATCATGATTCTCCGCTGAACACAATCTCTGATATGATGGTACCTGATTTCGATGTGTTTGGACCTATCATGAAATATTGAATTAGCCGAGAGTTTAATGCAACTCTGGTTATCACAGTAAATCATTGTAGGCTCCAAATGCAACCTGAACAATCCAACGAGGATCTTCCTCATCCAAATAGCCTCGCATGCAGCCAAGCTAGCTGCCATGTACTCGGCCTCTGTTGAACTGAGTGCCACGGATCTCTGCTTCCTGCTGTACCAGGAAACTGCTGTCGACCCAATGCTGAAAACTCCTCCAGATGTGCTCTTTCGGTCCGTTGGACTCCCTGCCCAATCTGCATCAGTGAAGCCAGAAAGCTTCGCTCCATCCTCCTGTCTGTACCATAGACCATATCCCGATGTGCCTCTGATATAGCGCAATACATGCTTGCCCACCTTCCAAAAGAGCTTGGTAGGCTTAACCATAGCTTGCGAAAGCTAGTTAACTGCATAGCATATATCGGGTCGAGTATTGACCAAATACATCAACGACCCCACCAACTGTCGATAGACAGTGGCATCCACTACCTCCTCCGAAGTAGCATCTCCCTTCCTCCAACCTCCAGGAAGAGGGGTATCAACAGGCTTGCGGCCTTGCATGTTGAACCTCTCTAGAATCTCCCGGGCATACTTGCCCTGAGAAACAAACAGTCCTCCACTGCGCTGCCAAATCTCCAATCCCAGGAAATAATGAAGGATGCCCAGGTCCTTCATCTCAAACTCTCGTGCAAGATCCTCCTTGCATGAAAGTATCAGCTGCTCATCGCCAGTCAAAATCAGATCATCTACATACAGTACGATGATCAACAGCTTCCCCTCCACCACAATCTGGTACAGGTTTGGATCCGCCTCACTCTTGGAGAATCCAAGCCCGGTGAAGTAGCTGTCTATCCGAATGTACCAAGCACGAGGTTTTTGCTTCAGCCCGTACAGTGCTCTCTTGAGTCGGCACACATGCGACTCACTGCTGAAGATCTCAAAACCTTCAGGCTGCTCTATGTACACCTCCTCCTCAATAACTCCATTGAGGAACGCAGTCTTCACATCCATTTGATGAATGTGCCACCCCATCTGCGCTGAGAGAGCAAGGATCGTCCGTATGGAAGAGTACCTTACGACAGGTGCAAAAGTCTCCTCATAGTCAATCCCCTCGATCTGTGAAAAGCCACGGGCGACAAATCTCGCCTTGTACTTCTCCACACTCCCGTCAGCTGCCTGCTTCACCTTGTAGATCCATTGCGAACCCACCACTAATTTCCCAACCGGTCTTGGGAAAATCTCCCATGCACTGTTCCTGACGATCGAATCATATTCTTCGATCATGGCATCAACCCATGTGGGTTTCTCCACAGCTTCCTCAAAAGAGGATGGCTCCGTCACAACACATTGACTCACAAGATCCATGTATCCAGTGTACCGATCCGGTGATTGTCTCTGTCTGCGCTGTGCTGTAGGTGGTCCTACAACCTTCTTTGCATCTCGAGCCAGTCGCTCAACTTCTGTAGTGCGCATGCGCCCTCTGATGGTTGGCGCTACCTGGGTGGTTTCTTCCACCTCCTGAACTTCCTCTTATGTCTGATCCACATCCGGAAGCTCCTCCTTAGGAACTAACAGCTCCTCATCTGCATGCAAGTGTAGCTCCCTCTCAAGCGAACACTGCATGGCTTTCTCCTCCTGAAATTTTATATCCCGTCGCACAACAGTCTTTCGACTGTCTGACAAATATACTCGGTAGTTGTGAGGTGTATCGGTGTACCCCACAAATATTCCAACCTCAGCAGTTGGATCCAGCTTCCTTCTCGCATCCTTCGTCACATGCATGTAGACAGGAGAACCAAAAATCCGCAAATGGGAAATATCAGGCCTCTTGCCAGAATAAGCCTCCTACGGTGTACTCATGCCAAGAACCTTGTGAGGACAACGGTTCTGCACATACACTGTTGTATTGCATGCCTCAGCCCACAAGTGAAGGGGTAGGCCCTGATCATGCAACATCGCCCGTGCGGCACCCACGATCGTTCTGTTCTTCCGCTCAGCCACCCCGTTCTGCTGTGGGTTATGGGGTGCGATGAGCTCTCTCTGAATCCCTTCTGCGCTGCAGAACTCCTTGAATTCAGCCGAGATGAATTCACCACCGTTATCACTCCTTAGAGCAATCACCTTCTTCCCCGACTCCTTCTCGACCGGTGCTTTAAACTCACAGAACTTCGCGAATGTATCGCTCTTCTTCGACATGAAGAAGATCCAGCACTTTCGAGAGAAATCATCAACAAAGATCACATAATACTTGTGCTTTGCTGTCGAAGCAACTGAAAAAGGACCACACACGTCTGTGTGAACTCTCTCAAGGATCGTCGTGGCGCGACTATCCTTCTCGTGAAAGGTGGCTTTCACATACTTCCCTAAAGTACACCCCTTGCACTGATCTGACTGCGCAAGGGTGCCCTTAGGAAGCCCAGTAGAAATCTGTTGTAGAATCTTCAAAGCTCCATGGTGAAGGTGGCCCAATCTCCTGTGCCACAGTTCGTCCTCATCATCCCGGCTCACCACTTCTCCCGCCTTACATGCCATAGCTGCGCAGCCATCTACCTGCAACTGATAAAGGTTCTTGGTCCGAACCCCTATCTTCCGGGTCTCTCCAGTAGTCTTACTGTGCAGGAAGGCTTTTCCTTCGCTGAAGACCACATCATACCCCTTATCCTCCAACATCGCCATAGAGATCAATTTCTTCTTCAATCCAGGTACATGCATGACATCCCTCAATACAAAGGGTTTACCAGACTCCCTCTGAAAGGATATGGTACCGATACCAGTCGCACTGTATCTACCATCATCTCCCATCTCGATGTGCACACCCAAATCTTTGTCCTCCAGATCTGAGAACAAATCCCGATCTCCCGTCATATGAAATGACGCACCGCTGTCCAAGAACCAAACCGATCCCATCACACTTGAAACCAAGCATGCGATCGGTGAAAATTCAAGCTCGAACTGTGAAGCCAAAGCTTCTCCATCTGCAGATCTTCCCGCTTGCTTGTTCTTCTTCTTCTTTGGACAATTGGTAGCATAATGTCCGTGATCATGGCAGTGAAAACACTTCACTTTCGCCATATCATGCTTCTTGCCCTTTGCACCAGAATGAGAGGTTTTCTTACCCTTCCCCTTCTTTTCTTTGGCAACCAAAGCGCAATTTTCTTCATCAGCTCCCTTTGATGAAGATCCATCTCGAGTAGTCCTCCTTATCTCCTCCTGCATGAGATCCGCCCAAAGGCGCTCCCATCCCGACAGCTTCTCCCAACCATTGACACTATCTTGATATGAGTGCCAAGCCTTCGAAAGACCAAGGAGAGCCAGGTCGACCATGTCCTCGTCTTCAACAGTCACCCCCACACTTCCCAGCTCATCTCTGGACTGAGTGAACTTCGTGAGGTATTTGGCGATACTGTCGCCTTTCTCCATCTTGATGTTCTGAGCTTATCTTTGAGTGCCAGCTTCCTTTGGTCGCTCTTACTCTGGAATAGATCCGTCAAATCTTTCCACATTAAATATGGAGTAGCCTTTCCATGCAGGCTGGATACAATATGATCCTTGACGCCCTCCAACAGGATCCTTCGACACTTCGCCATCTTCTTTTGCCATGCATCGACTTCAGCAGGATCAGTGGGCTTTTGGACATCCATATCTACGAACTCCTTGAGACCATTATCTTCTAATACTGCTTCCATGCGATCCTTCCATGCAACATAATTCGAACTGCCTTCAAGAGCATATTCGAGTCGCAAACCGTTGAAAGACATTTTCAACACCGACACCAAGAAAACAAAACTGCTGCAAAATTTAGAATTCCACCTCAAAGCTCAACCTCTCTAGATCTGTGAGAACAAATTGTTTCTAGCACAGAGATTGACTGCAAGGGGCATTTACCAGATCTTTCACTTTCTGAAGAAAGATGAATCCGGAGGCTACCTGGCCTGCATGCAGACTCTGTCTACCGAAATAAGTTTGTAATCACTGTGATGATCAATCTCTGCTTCAATAGCTCCGATACCATGTAGAAATTTGTTTAATAATGATTAATTATCCACCGAGACTATCCTAGTCACATACTATTTGAACTTCATACACAACACATAATCTCTTCCACTCAACCAACTCAGATCATCACACATGCGGAAATAAAATCAAGCGATAACACATCAAATCATCATACACATTAACACAGTATGTATGGGGAAAGCTTATAGCTGAAAACCCCATAGCTATTGTGTATATTATAATGGAGAAATCATGTAACAAACTCAGTACAATACTCCTCACAAGTACTCAGTACTATCTCATGAAGTTACACACAACTAGCTCAGTTTTGAACAGGGTACTGGTTCAAAACTCACCGCCAATTGCCTTGCTTCTATTGTGCAATCCAGGACTGTCTATATAGAGATCCAATGTTCGAATCTCCTTGGCTTGACAGTGCAATCATCATGGGCAATTCCTCCAAGTGTAATCTTATGCACAACCTGATATTTAATTATAATAATCACTCTTTCATTCACTTTCACCGGTCAAACTAATCGATCATACACCTACTGTAGTGAACCGATGTGTTCTTGAGTTGAATAATGAGTTACTAATTAATGAATTAAATAATATTTAATTCACTCCACTCATAACTAATTGATTAGCTAGTTAAACTAATCTCAAATAGTTCAACTAAAATAAACAGAACACAACTCCACTATCTGTCTCATTAACTCCTCCAAACTTCTGCCACTGAAGTCCAAATGAAGTCAACCATGCATGATGCCATCAAACCCTTGGGAATCAATGCGATTCCCTTCATTGCATGCATGAAAGCCACTTCCTGCGTCTAACCCATGTTCAACAGTAAACTGAAGTTTATAGTCCAAATATTATCAAGGGTAAATAATATTTGACTTCCCTATTTTAAGGAGAGGCAGTCTAAAAATAGACTTTGACCTATAGGTCCAAAAAATAGAGTCTCATCTATTTTTACCAACATGACACATACTCCAAGAATCTCATACTGGAATCCCCGGACCATGCTCCATATGTCTAAAAATAGACATAGTCTAAAAATAGATTTTGCGCCAGAATTTGCCTGCGGGCCCACTTGGTGAAGGCGACTTCATTTCACCAAGCTCCATCATCTTGCTGCATTTTCAACAACCTTAACCTTAACCTTAACCTTGACCTAACCTTAATTTTAACATTGACCTTAACTATAACCTTAACCTTCCCATAAGCATAACCTTAACTTTAACCTTAACCTAACCTTAACCTAACCTTAACCTTGACTTTACCTTAACCTAACCTTAACCCCTTAACCTTTACCTTCCCATAACCATAACCTTAACCTTGACTTTACCCTTAACCTAACCTTAACCTTAACCTTAACCTTAACCTTAACATGACAAAACCCATAACTTTAACCTTAACCTTAACCTAACATTAACCTTAACCTTAACTTTACCCTTAACCTAACCTTGAACTTAACCTAAGGTTAGGGTTAGGTTATAGTTAAGGTCAAGGTTATGTTTAAGGTTAAGGTTATGGGAAGGTTAAGGTTAAGGTTAATGTTAATGTTAAGGTCAATGGTAAGGTTAGAGTTAAGTTTAAGGGTAATGTGAAGGTTAAGGTTAAGGATATGGGTTTAGTCAAGTTAAGGTTAAGGGTAAGGTTAATGTTAAGGTTAATGGTTTGGTCAAGGTTAGGGTTAAGTTATATTTAAGGGTAAGGGTAAGGGTTAAGGTGAACTCTAAGGTCAATTTTAAGGTTAAGGTTAAGGTCAATGTTAGGTTAAGGCTAGTTTAGGTTAGGGTTAAGATTAAGGTTAAGGTTAAACTTAAGGTTAAGGTTAAGGTTAGTTTAAGGATTTAGGTTAAGGTTGGGTTAACATTAGTGTAAGGTTAAGGTTAAGGTTAGGTTAAAGGTTTAGGTTAACGTTAAGGTTAAGGCAAAGGTTAAGGATCAGGTTCAGCTTAAGGTTAGGTTATGGTTAAGGTTAATGTTAAGGTGTGGTTAAGGTTAAGTTTAAGGTTAATGTTAATGTTAAGGTTAGGGTAAGGTTAAGGTTAAAGGTAAGGTTAATGTTAAGGTTAAGGTTAAGGTTAAGATTAAGATAAGGTTAAGGTAAGGTTAAAGTTGAGGTTAAGGTTAAGGTGAAGGTTAGGTGAGATTAGGGTTAGGGTTAAGGTTAAGGTTAAGGTTAGTTTAAGGTCAAGGTTAAAGTTAGGGTAACGTTAGGGTTAAGGTTAAGGTTAGGGTTAGGTTAGGGTTAAGTTTAAGGTTAAGGTCAATGTTAGGTTAGGTTAGGGTTAAGGTTAATGTTAAAGTTAAGGGTAAAGTTAAGGTTAAGGTTAGGGTTAAGGTTAACTTAAGGTTAAGGTTAAGTTAATGTTAATGTTAAGCTTATCCTTATTGTTACCTTAAGGTTAAGGTTAAGGTCAAGGCTAAGGTTAGGTTAGGGTTAAGGTTAAGGTTAGGTTAAGGTTAAGGTCAAGGTTGAGGTTAGGTTAGGTTTAAGGTTAGTTTAAGGTTAGGCTAGGGTTAAGGTTAAGGTTAGGTTAGGTTAAGGGTAATGTTAAGGTTAAGGGTAAGTTTAAGGTTACGGTAAGGTTAAGGTCAAGGTTAAGGTTAGGTTAAGGTTAAGGTTAAGGTTAAGGTTAAAGTTAAGGTTAAGGTTAACCTTAGTGTTACCTTAAGGTTAAGGTTAAGGTTATGTTAGTCAATGTTAAGTTTAAGGCTAAGGTTAAGGTCAACGTTAAGGTTAGGTTAAGGAATGTTAATGTTAAACTTAATGTTACCATAAGGTTAAGGTTAAGGTTATGTTAGTTAATGTTAAATTTAAGGTTAATGTTAAGGTCAAGGTTAAGGTCAGGTTAAGGAACGTTATGGTTAAACTTAGTGTTACTTAAAGGTTTAGGTTAAGGATACAGTTAAGGTTAGGTTAAGGTTAATATTAGGTTAAGGTTAAGGTTAAGGGTTTAGTTAAGGTTAGGTTAATCTAACCTAACCTTAACCTTAATCTCAACCTTAAGGTAACACTAAGATTAACCTTAATGTTAACCTTAACCTTAACATTAAACTTATCCTAAGGCTAAGGTTAATGTTAAGGTTAACAATATGCTAAGGTTAAGCTTAGGTTAAGGTTAAGTTAGGCTATGGTTAACGTTAGGTCAAGTTAGGTTAAGGTTACATTAGGTTAGGGTTAGGTTAGGTTAGGTTAGGTTAAGGTTAGGTCAGGTTAAGGTAGGTTAGCTTAGGTTTGGTCAAGGTTAACGTTACGTTAGGATAAGGTTAGTTCAAGGTTAAGGTTGAGGTTAGCCTTACCTGACCTTAGCCTTTACCTAACCCTTAACCTTAACATTAAGTTTAACATTAACCTTAACCTTAACCTTAACCATAACCTTACCCTTACCCTTACCCTTGCCCTTACCTAACCTTAACCTTAACCCAAACCTAATCCTAACCTCAGTGTTAACCTTAACCTAAACGTTAAGGTAAAACTAAGGTTAACCTTAATTTTAACCTTAGTCTTAACCTAACCATAACGTTAACATTATCCTAACCTTACCTAAACTTAACCTCAACCTTAACATTATTCTAACCTTACATAACCTTAACCTTAACCTTAAACTTAACTGTAACCATAGGTTAGGGTTAGGTTAGGTTAAGGTTAGGTTAGGTTAGGTTAGATTGGGTTACGTCAAGGATAAGGTTATGTTAGGTTAAGGTTAAGGGTAAGGTTAATGTTAAGGGTTAGGTTAAGGTTAAGGTTAAAGTTAGCTTAGGTTTAAGGTTAAGGTAAAGGTTAAGGTTAGGTTGGGTGTAGGTTAAGGTTAGGTTAGGGTTAATGTTATGGTAAAGCTTATGTTAAGGTGAAGGTTAAGGATAAGTTAGGGTTAATGTTAAGGTTAATTTTAGGTTAAGGTCAAGGTTAACCTAAACCCTAACCTTAACCTTAACCCTAAATTTACCCTTAACCTTAACCATAACTTAACCCTAACCTTAACCATAACCTAACCTTAACCCTAACCTAACCTAACCTAACCTCAGTGTTAACCTTAACCTTAACTAAAACCTTAACCTTAACACAACCTTAACCTTAACCTTAACTAAACCCTTAACCTTAACCTTAACTTAACCTTAAATAAACCCTTAACCTTAACCTTGACCTTGACCTTAACCTTGACCTTAACCATACCTTAACCTTAACCTTACCCTTAACGTTGACATTAACCTTAACCTTAACCTTACCTTAACCCTAACCTTACCCTTAACCTTAACCTTAACCCTAACCATAACTTAACCCTAACGGTTACATAACCTTAACCGTAATATTAACCTAACCTAACCTTAACCTAGCCTTAACCTTAACCTAACCATAACCTTAACTAAATCCTAAACCTGAACCTAAACATTTACCTTACCCTTAAACTTAAACTAACATAACCTTAACCTTAACCTTAGCATTAACCTTAGCTTAATCTTGACCTTTACCTTGACCTTAACGTTAACTAAAACCTTAACCTAACCTTAACCCCAGTGTTAATCTTACCATTAAACATAACATTAACCTTAAAATCAACCTAACCTTAACCTAACCTTACCTTAACCTAATTTAACCTTGACCTTGAGCTTGACCTTGACCTTAACCTTAACCTTACCTTAACCTTACCCTTAACTTTAACCTAACCTAACCTTAAGCTTAACCTTAACATTAAGTTTAACCTTAACCTTAACTTAGCATTGACCTTAACCTTAATCATAACTTTAACCTTACCCCATCCTTAACCTAACCTTAACCTTAACCTTAACCTTACCCTACCTTAACCTTAACCTTAACGAAACCTTAACCATACCTTTACCTTAAACTAACTAAACCTGATAACCTTGACCTTAACTTTAACCTTAACCTTAACTGTAACCTTAACCTTAACCTTCATATTAACTTGACCTTATTCTTGACCTTAACTTAAGCTTAACCTTGACCTTAACCTAACCTTAACCTTAACTTTACCCTTAATCTAACATTAACCTTAACCTTACACTAACCTAACCTGAGACTGAACCTAACCTTCACCTTAACATTAGCCTTAAATTTGAACTTAATCTTAACCTAACCTTAACCTTAGCCTTAACCTTGACCTTAACCATAACCTAACCCTAACCTTGAAAAAACCCTTAACCTTAACCTAACTAAAACCTTAACCTTATACCTAATCTTACCCTTAACTTTAACCGTTACCTTAACATTAACCTTCACCTTCAACTTGACCTTAACCTTAATCTTACCCTAACATTAACCTTAACCTTAACCCTAACCTTAACCTTACCCCCTTAATCTTAACCTTAACCTAACCTTAATCTTAACATTAACCTAACCTTAACTTAACCTTGACCTTAATCTTAAACTTAACCTTAACCTTAACTAATCCCTTAACCTTAACCCTAACCTAAGTTTAACCTTACCATTAACCTTAACATTAACCTTAACCTTAACCTAACCTTAACCTTACCCTTAACATTAAAATAACCTAACCATAACTAAATGTTAGCCATACCTTAACCTTAACCTTACTAAACCCGTTAACGTTAACCTAAACCTTAACCTTAACCTAACCTAACCTAACCTTAACCTTAACCTTAACCTTAACCTAACATTAACCTTAACTTAACCATAACCTTACCCTAACCTCAGTGTAAACCTTAACCTTAACATAAACTTAACCTTAACCTTATCTTGACCCTTAACCTTAACTTTAACTTTAACTTTAACTAAACCGTTAACCTTAAACTTTACCATTCATTCACCTTAACGTTAAACTTAACTTTAAACTTAACCTAATCTTAACCTTAACCTAACCTTAACCTTAACCTATCTAAGTATAACCTTAACCTTAACCTAACATTAACTTTTACCTTAACCTTAACCTTAACCTAACCTTAACCTGAACCTCCACCTTAACCATAGCCTAACCTAACCTTAACCTAACCTTAACTTTAAACTTAACCCTAACCTAACATTAACCTTGACCTTAACCTAACCTAAACCCTAACCTAAACTTAACATTACCTTAACATGACTTTAACCTTGACCTTACCTTAACTTAAAATTAACCCTGACCTAATCTAAGCTCAATCATACCTTAACCTTAAACCTAACCTTAACCCTAACCTTACCTTAATAATAACCTTAACTTTAACCTTAACCTAACCTTAACCTTAAACTAACATTAACATTTCCCTTAACCCTTACCTTAACATTAAATTTAACTATAACCTAAACCTTACCTTGCCAAACTTTAACCTTAACCTCAACTTAACCTAACCTTAACCATAACCTTAACCTTAACCTTATCTTAACCTTAACTATAACCTAACCCTAACCTTGACCAAACTTTAACCTTGACCTTAACTTTACCCTTAACCTAACCATAAGCTGAACCTTAACCTTGACTTTACCCTTAACCGTAAGCTTATCCTTAAGCTAAATCTTAACCTAACCTTAACCTGACTAAATCGGTAACTTGAACCTTAAGCTAACTTTAACCTTGACTTTATGCTTAACCTAAACTTAACCTTAACATTAACCTTATCTTACCCTTAACCTTAACTTATCCTTAACCTTAACCTTAACAATACCCTTGGCCAAACCCTTAACATTAACCTTAACCTTAAACGTAACCTAACCTAACCTTAACCTTAACCTAAGTTTAACCTTAACTTTATCCTTAACCTAACCTTGACCAAACCCTTAACCTTAACCTTAACCTGACTAAACACTTTACTTTACCCTTAACCTTAACTTTACCCTTAACCTTAACCTTAACCTTAATCCTAATCTTAACCTTAACCTGAATATTAACCCTAACCTTGACGAAACCTTAACCTTATCTTAACCTTATCCTTCACTATAACCCAACCTTAACATTAATCTAACCTTAAACTTAACCTTATCTTACCCTTAACCTAACCTTAACCTTAAGTATAGCCTAACTCTCTGTTTGGTCAATTTAGTATGTCCTAAATTGCTAACATAAATTATCAACCAGGGATTCGTAAGCTGACGAAGTGTGACGCACTATATGTGTAATATAACCTATCTCTTACTTTTTGTCGTTTTTGGATTTTTATTGATCTTGGTTTGTTTCCTAATGTGAGATGGAAATTCTAAAAGACAAGTATGGTTATGAATATTCAAGGCAATGATGTCCTTTATAATGATTTACCAAACTTCAAACTTCAAAAGGAATTTGAAACATACAATGACAAAACTTTGAAAGGAAATGAAAATGTGCTGCTAGCCTAATAAATCAAACAGTGAACTATTGAGCATGAAAACCAAATCATCCTTGCTGCTGTCTAAACACAAAAGAAACTATGCTTAAAGAAATCCAAGAATTGCAACAAAGTAAATCTAAATCAAATTACATCAACTTATATCTTGATCCCTCACCATTAGTCCAGCTATGGCTTTCGGAGGTAACCATAAACAACTTGAGCAATTTGATATCTAATTTGCAGAAAAAGAAACTAATATCAAATTACACACTCATACTTCAATCCCTCACCATCAGTCCAGCTGTGGCTTTCGGAGGTAACTGAAAATGACATGAGCAATTTAATATATCTAACTTGCAGAAAGTAAACTAATATCAAACTACACACTCATACTTCAATCCCTCACCATCAGTCCAGCTGTGGCTTTCGAAGGTAACTAAAAATGACATGAGCAATTTAATATATCTAACTTGCAGAAAGTAAACTAATATCAAACTACACACTCATACTTCAATCCCTCACCATCAGTCCAGCTGTGGCTTTCGGAGGTAACTGAAAATGACATGAGCAATTTAATATATCTAAATCTAACTACTGAAACAAATGTGCAAGACTGAAATAAACAAAGCAGTGCTAGAATTAAACAAAAAGTAAATTAGCAGCAGAACAATATTGATTCCATGTCATTAGTCAAAAGATATGCAAATGTCCGGGCTGCCATGAAAAATTATGCTAAAAGCTATGATTTCAGAAAGCAATCTAAGTAAGGAAATATGACAAAACAGAATTGAAAGCAACTTATCTAGAAAACATGTAAAAGCTTCCTTGGATAGCAGGGGCCCTCTGCTACCAATTTGGTGAAGTCCTTCAGCTCCTTAAAGTTGTAATCAAAACAACATCAAAGAACTGAATTTCTCTATTAAAAAGAACTCACAAATCTACATCCCATTCCATCTTGAACTTAGTTACAAATCTACTTCCTCATTACTTTCTCATTACTTCCTCATTACCTATGATAGGAGAAAGCTTCTCCTATTTATACAAAATATGAGGAGACATCTCATTAATGGGAGTCCATGAATCTCTCCCTCCATCTCTAGAGTTACAATCAAAATAGGAAATGATAAGACACATGTCTTTCTAGAGTTTTAATACAACTTGAGGAATGAGACACATATCCTCTTAGAGTTTCAATACAACAAGGAAGTGAGACACATATCCTCTTGATCCCATAATCTTCTCCAACCAAATTCGAATTTGGCCTTAGAGTGTCACATAAGGGTCTTCTAGAAGTCTCATTTTGACCTACACATGTCACAAAACTCATAACACATATATAGATATATGAAACTATGTTAATTTTCTAGTTTCTAATCATAAATTCACCTAAAATACATAAAATAAATAACTTTGGAAAACAAGGATCCTAACCCATATATTTATGAAAATGGTTACTTGATGTAGGGTTTTAGGTCAAATGGTTATGAAATAAGAGCTAAATGGTTATGACATAATGGAAATATGTATGAATATGGAGAATACTTTTGAGACTCAACATACCCCCCAACTGAAGTTGTTGCATGTCCTCATGCAACTATTGCAATGATTTATTTGTCCATGAGTTGATCTTTGACTTATATAGATTCGTTCCAAACTTTGCTTCTTGATATTTTCTTTTTTTGGCAAAGTATAATACATTTGATTGAACACATTTTTTTTTCAATGGTTGGTTCTTGTGTGACAACCATTTTTTTTTTTTTTTTTTTTTTTGAGCATTGGTTCTTGTGTAACAATGCTTTATTTTCTTTGTTGCATCAAAGTTCATGAAAACATTTAGAATCAACTACTTCATCAATGAATTGATCATTTGCAAGGCATATAATCTTTTGAATCATGTTGCAACAATAGTTGGTTGGGAAGTATATGTGGATAGAAATGAAATGAAAATGTGTGATAGTGTATGACATGTGGATATGAAATGATGTCCCTTCCTCCCCAACTAAAGATATGACAATGTGGAAAAGGGAGTGAGGAATTTTTCCAAAGTTACAATTTTAGCATTCTAATGAATTACATGACTAAAAATTAGAAAACAACATACTTTCACTTACCTTAAATGTGGATGAGTTGTGTATGTGTGGTGGCTGCAAAATTCTGATCATATTCTTCTTCAAGTGGCTGAACAAGAGGAGTCATGGATAAAGAGATGAGATGACTTTTTATTGTTTCTACTAAAACTTGTTGAATCTGCTCCAAAATGCTGAAAATAATAGTCTTCATGTCTTCAAAACTCATTGGCACAATTCCTACTATGTGAAAAGATGTTCTGATGTCGAACATAGTAGGAAATTGTTGAATTAGTGGCCATTAATGGATGCCACTCGTCAACACGAGAACTCTCACCATTGATGACAATGAGAGTCAAGATGCCCAAACACATCTTGCTAGGTATGAATGATTTTGCTGATGTCGAGTCACCTAGAAGATCTGACGAACAAGAGACATTAATGTATTCCCATTGTTTGTCAGCATGAGAACTTGCCATTAAGGCATGCAAGCCTCAAGGTGTTTTACAAAGAACTTAGACTCAAAGGACTATGGACTCAATAATTTGCATTGAAGCAGGGCTTATTTGCGGAATGAAAATGACAAGAAATGGAAAATGAAAATGGAAGATGGCAATGGAGAGTAGAAATGGAAAATGGGCAATAAGCATGTGAATGAGAAATGGCAATGAGAAATAAGCATGTGAATGAGCCTCTTGCTTTTATTTGTGGTTATGAATGGACAAAAAGAAATGGAAAGTGGATGTGAATGTAAATGGAAAATATGAAGTGAAATGAGGTGAATGGTTTATTATGAGGTATGGATGTGATGGAGACAATAGTATCCGAAAGTTTTTCAAGTGTTTGGATCTGATTTTGCATCAGCATATTTCCTCCTCTTTGTTGCTGATCATCCTCTTATGAAACAAATTGGTCTCTTAAAGAGACACCATTCTCTTGTAGTCATTTGTCCTTCCTCCTGGAACCTGCAAAAAAACTAATACTTCTTCTGCAATGGAATGTAAGATTATAAAAGGGAGAGAGGTGATCAATCTCTCTAGTTATGATATTTACACACAAAACTAAGAATTTGTATTAATGAAACAAGTTCTCAAAGGAAAAATCAAAAGAATTTATACATGTTTTGGAATTAGTGCCTCAAGTTGAATGTAGTTTCTTTTCAGCAATTTATTTCATTATTTTCCATTTCAAACTCTAATGATGGATTTCTCATTGTATAGATCTTGTTGAGACCTTTCCAACGATACTTAAATCATCAAAATCTGATTTTGTATGAGAAAGTTAGGCTGATTTGAATAATGAGGTTTTTCAGCTGCGGAATTGCAGAACAGCTGCGGAATTGGACTTCAGCTGCGGAATTGGAGAACAGCTGCGGAATTGGACTTCAGCTGCGGAATGTCGACGGTTTCTGTAGCTAAAAATCTTGAATAAAAAATTAGCCATTCATCCTTCATCATCAATCCAAAATTAATCAATACCTTCAGAAAAGTGAGCAAATAACTTATTCATTTCATTGATTCAAAATTATTGATTTATTTTTTTTTTTATTTTTTTTTTAATAACAAAATTAAAAAAAGAAATGCAATTTTTTTTTTTTTTTAAAGTTTCAACAAATGATGCTAAATAAAGCAAACTCAGATACATTGACCAATCGTGACCTTGCAATGACCATAGAATGGTAAGTGAAGATCAAATAAGATGAAAAATAATATATTGGTAAGCATTGAAGAACATAAAAGGCATGATTGCTATTTCAAAATATAATCTTTCATCTCTTCAAAATTTATTTTTGTATCTGTTTGATCCTTGAGGGCTATCACAATCAGTAACTGTTCAGACCACCCCCCTCAGTTGGAATTCCAATTGCAGCAGTTGCCATTACAGACACGTTCAATCTCAATTGAGTTTACCTTTATGCTACTAAGGTTCATTGTGCCATCTGCACGACCATGTGCTTGATAATATCCTCCTGTAGTTTGCTCAATTCATCCCCATGCCCTCTTAATGTCTTTCCATAGTGATGTGGCATCCCTTTGAAATAAACATCATAATGGTTGGTGTTTAATAATGTCGTTGAAGCACCAAAAATTGTTGGGCAGATGATAAAGGAGATGTGAAATCCAACATTCAGAAAACGAAATTGAATTAAATTCAAAAATGAGTGGAATGTGCATTGAATGCCATGATAAGAGTTTGATTTTGATTAGAATTCCTCTTCCTAGAAATCAGGAAACCGAATTATCAATGCAGAGTGTCGTTTTCAAATTCTTCACTCTGAAAAAATCGTTTTTCCTCACGCGGCAGGCAAAAATGGTCTTCAAAGAACCGAGAATTTCTCCCAGACCGCCCTGAATTTCTTAAAACGGTTTCTGGGTTATCTAATTGACCATGTTGGCGAAAAACCCATGTTTTATTTTTTCTAAATTCATCTCCAATCGATCTGAAAACGTGTTTTAAAATGACGTGTCAATAACAGTTTGCGTTTTTCTGGGTTCTGCCTCAGCAACAAAAATCGTTTTCTTCAGAACGTGGTTCAAAATTGCGTTTCATGTGCATCTTGTTTTCATCCCTGGACTGTTCAGAATCACAATCTCCCTTTTCATCTACAGGAATGGAAGAAAAATGCTCTGTCATTGCTATTTGACAGCGTATTACAGTGAACAGTATACCAAGAAGGCCGCTCTTTCATTTGTACAATCGCACGTCTGCTGCTATGATCAGAATCAAAATATTCACCTGGATTGCTGGTTCAAAATTTACAGCAGTGCCATAAGCAGCAGGCATCAAATTGCTCATCTCTGAATGATTGTGACTACAGAACTCACAAGAGCACGATTTCTGCAAAGTTTGGTTTAAATTGTTATTCTCAGAAAACTGGACTGTGCATGCATTTGAATTGTTTTGAAATTGGGCACTAGGTTTTGAGAACTTAGAGTCACCATACTCCATATCATCGTATTCACATATTGTCATATCTGATTTGCCTCTTTGAATAGATGGAGTTACGAGCCTGTGCAAAGGTTCTTCAACGTGGAGAAACTTCGGTGTTTTGTTTTATTGAAAAAAAATGCCATGGCTATTTCATTGATTTTTGTTTATTGATTTGATTTGTTATTGTTTTGTTTTTGTTGTTTGTTTTTTTTTGTTTTTTGTTTTGTTAATAAAACTATATATGTTATATTTTCAAGAAAAAAATATACATATATGTTTTATTAAACAAAATGATATATTTTTTTTTTTTTTTTTTTTTTTATAATTGTTTTGTTAATAAAATTACACATGTTAAATTTTGGAAAATTAAAAATATACATATGTAATTTACTAAACAAAACAATTTATTGATTTTTTTTTTTTTTTTTTTTTTTAAATGATTTGTTATTAAAATTATATATATATATATTTTCAAAAATAAAAATATACATATATATCTTAGTAACAAAACAATTTAATTTTTTAATTTATTTATTTATTTTTTTAATTGATTTGTTTAATAAAATTATGTATGTGATATTTTCAAAAATTTAAAAATACACATATATATTCATTAAACAAAACAATTTATTGAAATCAAAATTTTTCATGAAAACAATTTTTTTTTTAAAATTGTTGAATCAATTGAAATGATGAAGTTTTATTTTGTCTCTTTTTTTTTTTTCTTTTTCACATAACAATTTTTTTTCTGATCCCCCAGATCACACAAAGTGCAAGAGGAGAGCATACTCAAGAATTATTAATTTTTTTAGATGTAAGAAATAAGGCTACCTAGTTACACTTCCCCGGCAACGGCGCCAAAATGTTTGGTCAATTTAGTGTGTCCTAAATTGCTAACATAAATTATCAACTAGGGATTCGTAAGCTGACGAAGTGTGGCGCACTATATGTGCAAGATAACCTATCTCTTACTTTTTGTCGTTTTTGGATTTTTATGAAATTCTAAAAGACAAGTATGGTTATGGATATTCAAGGCAATGATGTCCTTTATAACGATTTACCAAATTGAAACTGAAAAAGGAATTTGAAACATACAATGATAAAACTTGAAAGGAAATGAAAATGTGCTACTGAAATGAAAAAGGTGCTGCTAATCTAATAAATCAAAACAGTGAACTAGTGAGCATGAAACCAAACTATTCTTGCTGCTGTCTAAACACAAAAGAAACTATGTTGAAAGAAATCCAAAAGTTGCAATAAAATAAATCTAAATCAAATTACATCAACTTGTCTTCTGATCCCTCATCATTAGTCCAGCTATGATTTTCGGAAGTAACCATAAACAACTTGAGTAACTGATATCTAACTTGCAGAAAGTAAACCAATATCAAACCACACATTCATAATTCAATCCCTCACCATCAGTCCAGCTGTGGCTTTCGGAGGCAACTGAAGATGTTATGATCAGTTTAATATATCTAAATTGCAGAAAAGAAACTAATATCAAACTACACATTTCATAATACAATCCCTCACCATCAGTCCAGCTGTGGCTTTCGGAGGCAACTGAAGATGTTATGAGCAGTTTAATATATCTAAATTGCAGAAAGGAAACTAATATCAAACTACACATTTCATAATACAATCCCTCACCATCAGTCCAGCTGTGGCTTTCGGAGGTAACTGAAAATGACATGAGTAATTTAATATATCTAACTTGCAGAAAGGAAACTAATATCAAACTACACATTTCATAATACAATCCCTCACCATCAGTCCAGCTGTGGCTTTCGGAGGTAACTGAAAATGACATGAGCAATTTAATATATCTAAATCTAACTACTGAAGCAAATGTGAAAGACTGAAATAAACAAAGCAATACCGAAATTAAACAAAAACTAAGAAAAAATAAATTAACAGCAGAACAATATTGATTCTATGTCATTAGTCAAAAGATATGCAAATGCCCGGGCTGCCATGAAAAATTATGCTAAAAGCTATGATTTCAAAAAGCAATCTAAGTAAGAAAATATGACAAAACAGAATTGAAAGCAACTTATCTAGAAAACATGTAAAAGCCTCCTTGGATAGCAGGGGCCCTCTGCTACCAATTTGGTGAAGTCCTTCAGCTCCTTAAAATTGTAATCAAAACACCATCAAAGAACTGAATTTCTCTATTAAAAAGAACTCACAAATCTACATCCCATTCCATCTTGAACTTAGTTACAAATCTACTTCTCTACTACTTTTCCATTACTTCCTCATTACTTTCTCATTACTTCCTCATTACTCATGATAGGAGAAAGCTTCTCCTATTTATACAAAATATGAGGAGTCATCTCATTAATGGGAGTCCATGAATCTCTCCCTCCATCTCTAGAGTTACAATCAAAATAGGAAACGATAAGACACATGTCTTTCTAGAGTTTCAACACAACTTGAGGAATGAGACACATATCCTCTTAGAGTTTCAATACAACAAGGAAGTGAGACACATATCCTCTTGATCCCATAATCTTTTCCAACCAAATTCGAATTTGGCCTTAGAGTGCCACATAAGGGTTTTCTAGAAGTCTCCTTTTGACCTACACATGTCACAAAACTCATAACACATATATAGATATATGAAACTATGTTAATTTTATAGTTTCTAATCATAAATTCACTTAAAATACATAAAATAAATAACTTTGGAAAACAAGGATCCTAACCCATATATTTATGAAAATGGTTACTTGATGTAGGGTTTTAGGTCAAATGGTTATGAAATAAGAGCTAAATGGTTATGACATAATAGAAATATGTATGAATATGGAGAACACTTTTGAGACTCAACATGTACCCCGTTCTTTTCCTCCAGCCTGAGTCTTAATTGACTTCTTCTTTCTTCGGGTTTATTTATCAAATTCGTAGAATTTGATAAATAAATACTATCCACAATGGTTGGAATAAACAAAGCAATACTGGAATTAAACAAAAACTAAGAAAAAATAAATTAATAGCAGAACAATATCGATTCCATGTCATTAATCAAAAGATATGCAAATGCCCGGGTTGCCATGAAAAATTATGCTAAAAGCTATGATTTCAAAAAGCAATCTAAGTAAGGAAATATGACAAAACAGAATTGAAAGCAACTTATCTAGAAAACATGTAAAAGCCTCCTTGGATAGCAGGGGCCCTCTGCTACCAATTTGGTGTAGTCCTTAGCTCATTGAAGATAAGATCACAATAGCATCAAAGAACTAAGCTTCTTTATTCAAAAACTCATAAATCTACATCCCATTCCATCTTGAACTTTGTTACAAATCTACTTCCTCATTACTTTCTCATTACTTCTTCATTACCTATGATAGGAGAAAGCTTCTCCTATTTATACAAAATATGAAGAGACATCTCATTAATGGAAGTCCATGAATCTCTCCCTCCATCTCTAGAGTTACAATCAAAATAGGAAATGATAAGATACATGTCTTTCTAGAGTTTTAACACAACTTGAGGAATGAGACACATATCCTCATAGAGTTTCAATACAACAAGGAAGTGAGACACATATCCTCTTGATCCCATAATCTTCTCCAACCAAATTCGAATTTGGCTTTAGAGTGCCACATAAGGGTCTTCTAGAAGTCTCATTTTGACCTACACATGTCACAAAACTCATAACACATATATAGATATATGAAACTATATTAATTTTCTAGTTTCTAATCATAAATTCACTTAAAATACATAAAACAAATAACTTTGGAAAACAAGGATCCTAACCCATATATTTATGAAAATGGTTACTTGATGTAGGGTTTTAGGTCAAATGGCTATGAAATAAGAGCTAAATGGTTATGACATAATGGAAATATGTATGAATATGGAGAACATTTTTGAGACTCAACATACCCCCCCAACTGAAGTTGTTGCATGTCCTCATGCAACCATTGCAATGATTCATTTGTCCATGAGTTGATCTTTTATGAGTTTTGACTCATATAGATTCATTCCAAACTTTGCTTTTTGATTTTTCCTTTTTGGCAAAGTATAATACATTTGATTGCAACATTTTTTTTTTTTCAATGGTTGGTTCTTGTGTAACAACCATTTTTTTTCAATGGTTGGTTCTTGTGTAACAACCATTTTTTTTTTGAAGCATTGGTTCTTGTGTAACAATGCTTTATTTTCTTTGTTGCATCAAAGTTCATGAAAACATTTAGAATCAACTACTTCATCAATAAATTGATCATTTGCAATGCATATAATCTTTTGAATCATGTTGCAACAATAGTTGGTTGGGAAGTATATGTGGATGGAAATGAAATGAAAATGTGTGATAGTGTATGACATGTGGATATGAAATGATGTCCCTTCCCCCCCCCCAACTAAAGATATGACAATGTGGAAAAGGGAGTGAGGAATTTTTCCAAAGTTACAATTTTAGCATTCTAATGAATTACATGAATAAAAATTAGAAAACAACATACCTTCACTTACCATTAATGTGGATGAGTTGTGTATGTGTGGTGGCTGCAAAATTCTGATCATATTCTTCTTCAAGTGGCTGAACAAGAGGACTCATGGATAAAGAGATGAGATGACTTTTTATTGCTTCTACTAAAACTTGCTGAAATCTGCTCCAAAATGCTGAAAATAATAGTCTTCATGTCTTCAAATCTCATTGGCACAATTCCTACTATGTGAAAAGATGTTCTGATGTCGAACATAGTAGAAAATTGTTGAATTAGTGGCCATTAATGGATGCCACTAGTCAACACGAGAACTCTCACCATTGATGACAATGAGAGTCAAGATGCCCAAACACATCTTGCTAGGTACGAATGATTTTGCTGATGTCGAGTCACCTAGAAGATCTGACGAACAAGAGACATTAATGTATTCCCATTGTTTGTCAGCATGAGAACTTGTCATTAAGGCATGCAAGCCTCAAGGTGTTTTTACAAAGAACTTAGACTCAAAGGACTATGGACTCAATAGTTTGCATTGAAGCAGGGCTTATTTGCGGAATGAAAATGACAAGAAATGGAAAATGAAAATGGAAGATGGTAATGGGCAATAAGCATGTGAATGAGAAATGGCAATGGGCAATAAGCATGTGAATGAGCCTCTTGCTTTTATTTGTGGTTGTGAATGGACAAAAAGAAATGGAAAGTGGATGTGAATGTAAATGGAAAATGTGAAGTGAAATGAGGTGAATGGTTTATTATGAGGTATGGATGTGATGGAGACAATAGTTTCTGAAAGTTTTTCAAGTGTTTGGATCTGATTTTGCATCAGCATATTTCCTCCTCTTTGTTGTTGATCATCCTCTTATGAAACAAATTGGTCTCTTAAAGAGACCCCATTCTCTTGTAGTTATTTGTCCTTCCTCCTGGAACCTGCAAAAAAAACTAATACTTCTTCTGCAATGGAATGTAAGATTATCAAAGGAGAGAGGTGATCAATCTCTCTAGTTATGATATTTACACACAAAACTAAGAATTTATATTAATGAAACAAGTTCTTCAAAGGAAAAATCAAAAGAATTTATACTTGTTTTGGAATTAGTGCCTCAAGTTGAATGTAGCTTCTTTTCAACAATTTATTTCATTATTTGCCATTTCAAACTCTAATGATGGATTTCTCATTGTATAGATCTTGTTGAGACCTTTCCAACGATACTTGGATCATCAAAATCTGATTTTGTATGAGAAAGTTATGCTGATTTGAACAATGAGGTTTTTCAGCTGCGGAATTGCAGAACAGCTGCAGAATTGGACTTCAGCTGCGGAATTGGAGAACAGCTGCGGAATTGGACTTCAGCTGCGGAATGTCGACGGTTTCCGTAGCTAAAAATCTTGAATAAAAAGTTAGCCATTCATCCTTCATCATCAGTCCAAAATTAATCAATACCTTCAGAAAAAGTGGGCAAATAACTTATTCATTTCATTGATTCAAAATTATTGAATTTTATTTTATTTTTTATTTTTTATTTTTTATTTTTTTTTTAACAACAAAAGAGAAATGCAATTTTTTTTTTAAATTTCAACAAATGATGCTAAATAAAGCAAACTCAGATACATTGACCAACCGCGACCTTGCAATGACCATAGAATGGTAAGTGGAGATCACATAAGATGAAAAATAATATACTGGAGAGCATTGAAGAACATAAAAGGCATGATTGCTATTTCAAAATATAATCTTTCATCTCTTCAAAATTTATTTTTGTATCTATTTGATCCTTGAGGACTATCACAATCAGTAACTGTTCAGGACCACCCCCCTCAGTTGGAATTCCAATTGCAGTAGTTGCCATTACAGACACGTTCATTCTCAATTGAGCTTACCTTTATGCTACTAAGGTTCATTGTGCCATCTGCACGACCATGTGTTTGATAATATCCTCCTGTAGTTTGCTCAATTCATCCCCATGCCCTCTTAATGTCTTTCCATAGTGATGTGGCATCCCTTTAAAATAAACATCATAATGGTTGGTGTTTAATAATGTCATTGAAGCACCAAAAATCGCTGGGCAGATGATAAAGGAGATGTGAAATCCAACATTCAGAAAACGAAATTGAATTAAATTCAAAAATGAGTGGAATGTGCATTGAATGCCATGATAAGAGTTTGATTTTGATTAGAATTCCTCTTCCTAGAAATCAGGAAACCGAATTATCAATGCAGAGTGTCGTTTTCAAATTCTTCACTTAGAAAAAATCGTTTTTCCTCACGCGGCAGGAAAAAATGGCCTTCAAAGAACCGAGAATTTCTCCCAGACCGCCATGAATTGCTTAAAACGGTTTCTGGGTTATCTAATTGACCATGTTGGCGAAAAAAACCATGTTTTATTTTTTCTAAATTCATCTCCAATCGATCAGAAAACGTGTTTGAAAATGACGTGTCAATAACAGTTTGCGTTTTTCTGGGTTCTGCCTCAGCAACAAAAATCGTTTTCTTCAGAACGTGGTTCAAAATTGCGTTTCATGTGCATCTTATTTTCATCCTGGACTGTTCAGAATCACAATCTCCCTTTTCATCTACAGGAATGGACAGAAAAATGCTCACACGTTATTCGACAAATAGATATAAAATAATAATGGGGCAGATACCAAGAAGGCCGCTCTTTTCATTTGTACATAATCGCAGTCTTCGCTATGATCGTAATCAAAATATTCACTCGGATTGCTTCTGTTCAAAATTTACAACAGCGTTTACATGTGGGCAGTATCAAATTGCTCATCTCTCGAATGATTGTGACTACGTAACTCACAAGAGCACGGATTTCTGAGCACCTCCATAGACTTTAAACACTGCATGCATTTGAATTGTTTTGAAATGAAGCGCTAGGTTTGAATTGGAATTGTTTTGCATGCATTTGAATTGTCATATCCGATTTGCCTCTTTGAATAGATGGAGTTACGAGCTCCTCAGGCAAAGGTTCTCAACGTGAGAAACTTTGGTGTTTTGTTTATCAAAAAAATGCCATGGCCATTTCATTTTTGTTTATTGATTTGTTATTGTTATTGTTTTGTTTGTTTGTTTGTTTTTTTTTTTTTTTTATTTGTTTTGTTAATAAAACTATATATGTTATATTTCAAGAATTAAAAATATACATATATGTTTTACTAAACAAAATGATTATTATTATTATTATTATTTATTTTTATTTTTTTTAAATTGTTTTGTTAATAAAATTACACGTTAAATTTTGGAAAATTAAAAATATACATATGTAATTTACTAAACAAAAACAATTTATTGATTTTTTTTTTTTTAAATGATTTGTTATTAAAATTATATATATATTTTCAAAAATAAAAATATACATATATATCTTAGTAACAAAACAATTTAAAATTTTTTTTTTCATTTTTTTTTTATTTTCATTTTTATTTTAATCGATTTGTTTAATAAAATTATGTATGTTATATTTTCAAAAATTTAAAAATACACATATATATTCATTAAACAAAAACAATTTATTGAAATCAAAGTTTTTCATGAAAGAAAATATACTGTTGAATCAATTGAAATGATGAAGTTTTATTTGTCTCCTTTTTTTTTTTACATAATTCTTTTTCTGATCCTCCAGATCACACAAAGTGCAAGAGGAGAGCATACTCAAGAATTATTAAATTTTTTAGATGTAAGAAATAAGGCTACCTAGTTACACTTCACCGGCAACGGCGCCAAAATGTTTGGTCAATTTAGTGTGTCCTAAATTGCTAACATAAATTATCAACCAGGGATTCGTAAGCTGACGAAGTGTGGCGCACTATATGTGCAAGATAACCTATCTCCTACTTTTTGTCGTTTTTGGATTTTTATGAAATTCTAAAAGACAAGTATGGTTATGGATATTCAAGGCAATGATGTCCTTTATAATGATTTACCAACTTGAAACTGAAAAAGGAATTTGAAACATACAATGACAAAACTTGAAAGGAAATAAAAATGTGCTACTGAAATGAAAAATGTGCTGCTAATCTAATAAATCAAAACAGTGAACTAGTGAGCATGAAACCAAACTATTCTTGCTGCTGTCTAAACACAAAAGAAACTATGCTGAAAGAAATCCAAAAGTTGCAATAAAGTAAATCTAAATCAAATTACATCAACTTGTCTTCTAATCCCTCATCATTAGTCCAGCTATGATTTTCGGAAGTAACCATAAACAACTTGAGTAACTGATATCTAACTTGCAGAAAGTAAACTAATATCAAACCACACATTCATAATTCAATCCCTCACCATCAGTCCAGCTGTGGCTTTCGGAGGTAACTCAAGATGTCATGCACAATTTAATATTTCTAACTTGCAGAAAGGAAACTAATATCAAACTACACATCCATAATTCAATCCCTCACCATCAGTCCAGCTGTGGCTTTCGGAGGCAACTGAAGATGTTATGAGCAATTTAATATATCTAACTTGCAGAAAGGAAACTAATATCAAACTACACATTTCATAATACAATCCCTCACCATCAGTCCAGCTGTGGCTTTCGGAGGCAACTGAAGATGTTATGAGCAGTTTAATATATCTAAATCTAACTACTGAAACAAATGTGCAAGACTGAAATAAACAAAGCAGTACTGGAATTAAACAAAAACTAAGAAAAATAAATTAACAGCAGAACAATATTGATTCCATGTCATTAGTCAAAAGATATGCAAATGCCCGGGCTGCCATGAAAAGTTATGCTAAAAGCTATGATTTCAAAAAGCAATCTAAGTAAGGAAATATGACAAAACAGAATTGAAAGCAACTTATCTAGAAAACATGTAAAAGCCTCCTTGGATAGCAGGGGCCCTCTGCTACCAATTTGGTGAAGTCCTTTAGCTCCTTAAAGATAAGATCACAATAGCATCAAAGAACTAAGCTTCTTTATTCAAAAACTCATAAATCTACATCCCATTCCATCTTGAACTTTGTTACAAATCTACTTCATCATTACTTTCTCATTACTTATGATAGGAGAAAGCTTCTCCTATTTATAAAAAATATGAGGAGACATCTCATTAATGGGAGTCCATGAATCTCTCCCTCCATCTCTAGAGTTACAATCAAAATAGGAAATGATAAGACACATGTCTTTCTAGAGTTTTAATACAACTTGAGGAATGAGACACATATCCTCTTAGAGTTTCAATACAACAAGGAAGTGAGACACATATCCTCTTGATCCCATAATCTTCTCCAACCAAATTTGAATTTGGCTTTAGAGTGCCACATAAGGGTCTTCTAGAAGTCTCCTTTTGACCTACACATGTCACAAAACTCATAACACATATATAGATATATGAAACTATGTTAATTTTCTAGTTTCTAATCATAAATTCACTTAAAATACATAAAATAACTAACTTTGGAAAACAAGGATCCTAACCCATATATTTATGAAAATGGTTACTTGATGTAGGGTTTTAGGTCAAATGGTTATGAAATAAGAGCTAAATGGTTATGACATAATGGAAATATTTATGAATATGGAGAACACTTTTGAGACTCAACATACCCCCCAACTGAAGTTGTTGCATGTCCTCATGCAACTATTGCAATGATTCATTTGTCCATGAGTTGATCTTTGACTCATATAGATTCGTTCCAAACTTTGCTTCTTGATATTTATTTATTTTTGGCAAAGTATAATACATTTGATTGCAACACATTTTTTTTTATTTTTTTTCAATGGTTGGTTCTTGTGTGACAACCAATTTTTTTTTATTTTTTTTTTAGCATTGGTTCTTGTGTAACAATGCTTTATTTTTTTTGTTGCATCAAAGTTCATGAAAACATTTAGAATCAACTATTTCATCAATGAATTGATCATTTGAAAGGCATATAATCTTTTGAATCATGTTGCAACAATAGTTGGTTGGGAAGTATATGTGGATGGAAATGAAATGAAAATGTGTGATAGTGTATGACATGTGGATATGAAATGATGTCCTTTCCCCCCAACTAAAGATATGACAATGTGAAAAAGGGAGTGAGGAATTTTTCCAAAGTTACAATTTTAACATTCTAATGAATTACATGACTAAAAATTAGAAAACAACATACCTTCACTTACCTTAAATGTGGATGAGTTGTGTATGTGTGGTAGCTGCAAAATTCTGATCATATTCTTCTTCAAGTGGCTGAACAAGAGGAGTCATGGATAAAGAGATGAGATGACTTTTTATTGCTTCTACTAAAACTTGTTGAATCTGCTCCAAAATGCTGAAAATAATAGTCTTCATGTCTTCAAAACTCATTGGCACAATTCTTACTATGTGAAAAGATGTTCTGATGTCGAACATAGTAGGAAATTGTTGACTTAGTGGCCATTAATGGATGCCACTAGTCAACACGAGAACTCTCACCATTGATGACAATGAGAGTCAAGATGCCCAAACACATCTTGCTAGGTACGAATGATTTTGCCGATGTCGAGTCACCTAGAAGATCCGACGAACAAGGGACATTAATGTATTCTCATTGTTTGTCAGCATGAGAACTTGCCATTAAGGTATGCAAGCCTCAAGGTGTTTTTACAAAGAACTTAGACTCAAAGGACTATGGACTCAATAATTTGCATTGAAGCAGGGCTTATTTGCGGAATGAAAATGACAAGAAATGGAAAATGAAAATGGAAGATGGCAATGGAGAGTAGAAATGGAAAATGGGCAATAAGCATGTGAATGAGAAATGGCAATGGGAAATAAGCATATGAATGAGCCTCTTGCTTTTATTTGTGGTTATGAATGGACAAAAAGAAATGGAAAGTGGATGTGAATGTAAATGGAAAATGTGAAGTGAAATGAGGTGAATGGTTTATTATGAGGTATGGATGTGATGGAGACAATAGTTTCTGAAAGTTTTTCAAGTGTTTGGATATGATTTTGCATCAGCATATTTCCTCCTCTTTGTTGTTGATCATCCTCTTATGAAACAAATTGGTCTCTTAAAGAGACACCATTCTCTTGTAGTCATTTGTCCTTCCTCCTGGAATCTGCAAAAAAAACTAATACTTCTTCTGCAATGGAATGTAAGATTATCAAAGGAGAGAGGTGATCAATCTCTCTAGTTATGATATTTACACACAAAACTAAGAATTTATATTAATGAAACAAGTTCTCAAAGGAAAAATCAAAAGAATTTATACCTGTTTTGGAATTAGTGCCTCAAGTTGAATGTAGCTTCTTTTCAGCAATTTATTTCATTATTTTCCATTTCAAACTCTAATGATGGATTTTTCATTGTATAGATCTTGTTGAGACCTTTCCAACGATACTTAAATCATCAAAATCTGATTTTGTATGAGAAAGTTAGGCTGATTTGAACAATGAAGGTTTTTCACCGTTAATTGGACTCTGTACCGCGGGAATTGAGAACAGTCCCGTGAGAACGGACTTTTAGCCGTAGAATTTCGACTCGTTTAGGCTAAAAATCTTGAATAAAAAGTTAGCCATTTATCTTTCATCATCGATTCAAAATTAATCAATACCTTCATAAAAAAACGAGCAAATAACTTATTCATTTCATTGATTCAATTTTTTTTTTTTTTTTTTTTTAATATTATATATAATAAATTTTAAAAAAATATATACATATATAATTTAAATAAAAATAAATTATTAAATAAGAAAATTAAAATAAAAACTAAAAACAAGAATACCATTCTCCTATTGCATGTTTAATCTCCAATAATTTTAGTCACGTAAATCAAGATCCAGAAATGCTTACTTGGAGTCGATGGCTATGACTTGGTCGTAATGAAGAATGCTATCGCATTTGTTGTCGTTGTTACAAATGTTTCAATCTTCAGGCATCATTTATCAGCAATTTATGTCTTATTTTTTATCACCCTTGAATAACAAGATACACGCTTCTTGAGCTTGATTTTCTTAAAGTCGAAGTGCTACCATTCAACAATGCAAGGAAGAAGGATTTAACAACCAAATATCCGTAAAGTAGACAGTCAATTTGAATTCAAAAAATGAGTGGAATGTGGGATTAAATGCCATGTTAAGAATTCTGATTTCAACTTGGATTCTTCTTCCTAGAAATCGTAAACCCGACCATCAATGTAGAGTGCCGTTTTCAAATTCTTCATCAGAAAACTGTTTTTCCCACCCCAAAGCAAAAATGGTCTTCAAAGAACCGAGAAATTCTTAATCGCCTACGAAGTTTGTGGCAAAATTATTTTCTGGGTTATCTTAACTGACCCCGTTAGCGAAAAACCCATGTCGTGGATTTTCAAAATTCATCCTTTCAATCGATCAGAAAACGTGTTTGAAAATGACGTGTCAATAACAATCGTTGTCGAATGCGACTGGCAAAAATCGTTTTTTTCGGTTAGTTCCGTGAGATTTCCGAGAATTAACTGCTCAATTGTTCCACATCATGCTTATTCCAAATGTATTTCGCTTGCATCTATACAAATACATTTGAAATTTCATGTTTTTGTTTAAAACTCCCGCGCTACCCCGTGTTTTCAGCAATCGCCTATCCCAACTACTTGAACCATTAGGTATCCATGTCCGGGCTAACAATTGCCATCAACACCGCGCTTAATGTCCACAAAGACGACGTACGTGCTTATCTCATACGTAATAAAACTTCTGGAATTGTTTTCTTCAGCCTACAGAAAATGGGCCCCTTCAAATGACAGTGTCACATGACCGAATCAAAATATTCAACCGGATTACAAAGCTACTGTTCAAAATTTACACAGCACATAAGCAAAGTAAAACATCAAATTTCTCATATCTCTCCGAATGATCGTGACTACGTAACTCACAAGAGCACTGGCTTCTAAAGTTTGGTTTAAATTGTTATTCTTAAAACTCGGACCTGCATGCATTTGAATTGTTTTGAAATGGGGCACTAGGTTTTGAGAACTTAGAGTCACTCATCGTATTCACATATTGTCATATCTCGATTTGCCTTTTATAGGTGGAGTTACGTAGCCCGTGCAAAAAGGTTCTCACGTGGAGAAAACTGTGTTTTGTTTTATTGAAAAAAATGCCATGGCTATTTTACCGATTTTTGTTTAGTTGATTTGATTTTGTTATTGTTTTATTTTTTGTTGTTGTTTTTTTTTTTTTTCAAAGTTTTTTATGCAAGGTCATGGTTTTTGTTTATCGATTTCGTTTGCTTGTTTTTCAATTTATTTATTTATTTATTTTTTCTATTTTGTTTTTGTTAATAAAACTATATGTTATATTTTTAAAAAATTAAAAATACACATATATATTTTATTACAAAATGATTTTTTTATTTTATTTATTTTTATTAATAAAATACACATGTTAAATTTTAAAAAAATTAAAAATATACATGTAATTTACTAAACAAAACATTTATTGAATTTTTTTTTTTTTTAAATGATTTGTTATTAAAATCATATATATATTTTCAAAAATAAAAATATACATATATATCTTAGTAACAAAACAATTTAAAATTTTTTTTTTATTGATCATTTAATAAAACTATATATGTTATATTTTCAAAATTTAAAACATACATAGTGTCTTCATTAATAAAACAATTATTGAATCAAAGTTTTTTCATGAAAACAATTTTTTAAATCGTTTAATCAATTGAAATGATGAAGTTTTATTTTGTCTCCTTTTTTTTTTTTTTCTTTTTCACATAACAATTCTTTTTTCCGATCCTCCGCATCACACAAAGTGCAAGAGGAGAGCATACTCGCACCTTTTTTTTTTTTTTTTACATAACAATCCTTTTTCCGATCCTCGAGATCACACAAAGTGCAAGAGGAGAGCATACCTAAGAATTAATTTTTTTTAAATGTAAGAAATAAGGCTGTCTAGTTATACTCAAAGAACGGCTATCAAAACGTTTGGTCAATTTAGTGTATACGAAATTGCTAACATAAATTATCAACCAGGACCTGTAAGTCCGACGAAGTGTGGCGCACTATATGTGCAAGATAACCTATCTCTTACTTTTTGTTGTTTTTGGATTTTTATTGATCTTGGTTGGTTTCCTAATGTGAGATGGAAATTCTAAAAGACAAGTATGGTTATGAATATTCAAGGAAATGATGTCCTTTATAATGATTTACCAAACTTCAAACTTAAAAAGGAATTTGAAACATACAATGACAAAACTTGAAAGGAAATGAAAATGTGCTGCTAGCCTAATAAATCAAATAGTGAACTATTGAGCATGAAAACCAAATTATCCTTGCTGTTGTCTAAACACAAAAGAAACTATGCTTAAAGAAATCCAAGAATTGCAGCAAAGTAAATCTAAATCAAATTACATCAACTTATATTCTGATCCCTCACCATTAGTCCAGCTATGGCTTTCGGAGGTAACCATAAACAACTTGAGCAATCTGATATCTAATTTGCAGAAAAAAAAACTAATATCAAACTACACACTCATACTTCAATCCCTCACCATCAGTCCAGCTGTGGCTTTCGGAGGTAACTGAAAATGACATGAGCAATTTAATATATCTAACTTGCGGAAAGTAAACTAATATCAAACTACACACTCATACTTCAATCCCTCACCATCAGTCCAGCTGTGGCTTTCGGAGGTAACTGAAAATGACATGAGCAATTTAATATATCTAACTTGCAGAAAGTAAACTAATATCAAACTACACACTCATACTTCAATCCCTCACCATCAGTCCAGCTGTAGCTTTCGGAGGTAACTGAAAATGACATGAGCAATTTAATATATCTAAATCTAACTACTGAAACAAATGTGCAAGACTGAAATAAACAAAGCAGTACTAGAATTAAACAAAAACTAAGAAAAATAAATTAACAGCAGAACAATATTGATTCCATGTCATTAGTCAAAAGATATGCAAATGCCCGGGCTGCCATGAAAAGTTATGCTAAAAGCTATGATTTCAAAAAGCAATCTAAGTAAGGAAATATGACAAAACAGAATTGAAAGCAACTTATCTAGAAAACATGTAAAAGCCTCCTTGGATAGCAGGGGCCCTCTGCTACCAATTTGGTGAAGTCCTTTAGCTCCTTAAAGTTGTAATCAAAACAACATCAAAGAACTGAATTTCTCTATTAAAAAGAACTCACAAATCTACATCCCATTCCATCTTGAACTTTGTTACAAAAGACTTCTCTACTACTTTTTCATTACTTCCTCATTACTTTCTCATTACTTATGATAGGAGAAAGCTTCTCCTATTTATACAAAATATGAGGAGTCATCTCATTAATGGGAGTCCATAAATCTCTCCCTCCATCTCTAGAGTTACAATCAAAATAGGAAATGATAAGACACATGTCTTTCTAGAGTTTCAACACAACTTGAGGAATGAGACACATATCCTCTTAGAGTTTCAATACAACAAGGAAGTGAGACACATATCCTCTTGATCCCATAATCTTCTCCAACCAAATTCGAATTTGGTTTTAGAGTGCCACATAAGGGTCTTCTAGAAGTCTCCTTTTGACCTACACATGTCACAAAATTCATAACACATATATAGATATATGAAACTATGTTAATTTTCTAGTTTCTAATCATAAATTCACTTAAAATACATAAAATAAATAACTTTGGAAAACAAGGATCCTAACCCATATATTTATGAAAATGGTTACTTGATGTAAGGTTTTAGGTCAAATGGCTATGAAATAAGCGCTAAATGGTTATGACATAATGGAAATATGTATGAATATGGAAGACACTTTGAGACTCAACTTTGACGACACATTTTTTCCGCAACTTTCTGCCCGAGAACCAAGGAGCAGCAAACCGCACCTTTCAGTTCAAACAATGTGAGTTCGCTATTAAATCACACTTTTCTGCCCAGAAATTGTGATTTCACCTGTCCAGAGGTTAGAAATTGCGATCTGAAATATTTTTTCTAATTTTTTTCTACAACTGTCAGGGTTTGTCGAGAGCAATGTTTTGGGTTGTCTGCCTTTGTTTAAGCCAGTCTTAGGCTTGGATATGCTCAATTTGTATCCTTGAAGTAGAATCAAGCCCCCTAGGGTTTCAATACACTTCCACCTTTTTAGGAGGAGTTGAGTTGAGTAGGTAGTTTGATATTTGCAGCACTTTCAACCATTGTTTCAAGGTATGATCCATCCTTTCTACATATCCTTTAATATAGGTTATTGTCACATCCAAAACTCTCTCTTGAGTTTTTCTTGGACTTTTCCTAAGGCTCCCTTTGTTTGCCCTCGGTTTTTCACCTTTAACCTTATCTACTGCAGCAATTTCCCCCTATGTTTTCTTACTGTTTTCTACGTCATTTCCAATAGATCAGAGTCATTAGATCCATGTCCCTTATACCTTAGATATTTTGGCCATTTTAGTGTGTTTTAAGTCAATTCCACCCACCTTTTAGTCTGGTTGTTTGGGAGCCTTCTTTTGGGTTGAATTTATGCATGATTAGTTGTTTGTTTTACTGTCATTTTAGTTTTATTTACAATACTTCAACACTTTTTGTTTTTCTTTAAACAACCATCTCAGCTTAATTAAAATTAACACATGGATTGCACACATTCACACCTAAAGTGAAGAGCACTTGGTTTACACCGCCAAGCCAAGACATAGACATCATAATTAATTTATTTGCCTTCCAGATCCTTGTATTATCACTTTTCAACCTTTTCGTGTCATCTGTGACCTGAAATAATTGAACCCCCAAGGCGTTTGTCGTGGATAAGCCAAGGTCTTCACCCTCATTTTTCGTTAGGATGTCTTACTCCACCCCGCAGGGTTTGAGTTAGTCCTCCGCCGAGTCCCCATACCAACTCTTATTCTAGTTCATCGGGTTCTTCCTTTGATTCCTACCTCATTCTCATCACTCTCATACCTTCACCATGTCAGGCGTCAATGCAGGTGCAGTTCCTCAAGCCAGTGTTGGCCCTGGCCCTAATGCTAGAGCCACTACTAGAGGAACCATTACTAGAACCATCCCGACTACTCCTTTGCTTCATTTTATGGTAGGTTTAAGCCTTTCTGATTTCAGGCAGTTAATTAATGATACCATACTCCACAATGTAGGTTGGCCAGCTATGCGAACTAAGCTTCCTTCCGACATTCTTAAGTTCGAAGGAAACACTAGAGAAGACCCCACTAATCATGTTTTCTCCTTCCATATGTGGTTTTCATCTAATTCCATCACCGATGACTCCATTCGCCTTCGGTTGTTCCAATGTATGCTCACTAGAGAAGCTGCAAAGTGGTATGTTGACCAGACTGATGCATCTCATTCCACTTTTGCGACTCTTTCTAAAGTGTTTTTGTCATACTTCCAGTTACCCCTCTGCTATGATACCACTACCGAGTTTTTGACTTCATTTTTTCAATCTTCTCCCACCTGCCTTTCTGACCATGTCCAAGAATGGCGTAGGAGAAGGAGCTTGTATAGAGGTCCTACATTTGACGACCATGTCTATATGGATTGGATTCTTAAAATGATTTTATCCTCCATTGGTAAATATGCTGCATTTCATTTTCTTCAGTCTGAGGAAGAAGCTCTCCAAGTTGCGTTAAAATATGATTTGATCTATGCTCAGTCTGGTTATCTTTATACCGTTTTAGTAGATCTTCCTAGACCTGGTGGTGACAATGCACCAAGGGAATACCATGCCACCTGTAGAAATTTGCTGAATAATGAAGATTTATCCACCGATATTATCCTGGTCACACACTAATTCGAATTCATGCATAACACATAACCTCTTCTACAATTGATTATCAATATGCGGAAATAGAAACAGTCGCATGCACACATAAACACAATATGTAATGGGGAAAGCTTGCTTCGAAAACCCCCAGCTATTTTGTATATTATAATAGAAGAGAACATGTAACAATACATAGCACAATACTCCTCACAAGTACTCGGTACTATCTCCAAAAGTTACACACAAACTAGCTCAGTTTTGAACAAGTCACGGGTTCAAAACTCATCCACTATTTGCCTGCCTCTACTGCGCAATCCAAGTTGGTGTAATGAGAGATCCAAGTTCGAATCCCACTGGCTTGATCTGTGCAATCCTCATTGGCAATATCCTCCAATGCTTGTGCAAATCTCATGCACAACTAATGTCACAACTAATAGCAAACTCACCCTTTCATCTACCTCTTCCACTGGTCTTCACTGAACTGTCCATGCATTGCAGTCAACTGATGTGTTCTTTAGTTGAATAATGAGTTAATATTTAGTGAATTAAATAATATTTAATTCACCCCACTCATCTCTAGTGTATTAGCCAGTTAAAATAAATACAACTAGTTCAACTAAGTTAACCCGAACACAACTCCACCAACTGTCTCATCAACTCCACCAAACTCCGCCACTTGAGTTCTAACTAAAGTCAACCATGGATGAGCTCACCAAACCCCTGGGAATAGCGTAATTCCTTTTTCAGATGCATGGGCCACATCCGTAGCTCCAACTGAAGTGTTGCAAGAGGATAAACTGAAGTTTATAGTCCAAATATTATTAAGGGTAAATAATATTTGACTTTTCTATTTTTAGCCTGGCAGTCTAAAAATAGACTCCACCCAAATTTCTAAAAATAGAGGTCCATCTATTTCTACCAACTCGACCAATCATCCAAGAATAGCATACTGCAACTCCTAGACCATGCTCCATATGTCTAAAAATAGACATAGTCTAAAAATAGACTTTGCGCCAAAAATAGCCTGCGGGCCCACTTAGTGAAGGCGACTTCATTTCACTAAGCTCCATCATCTTGTTGCATTTTCAACACTCCCTCTCAACAAGATATGGATTATATGCAACCCCTATCCTGCCTCTGTGGAATTCGAACTTGCTCCTGGTGAGCGCCTTCGTCAGGATGTCGGCATCCTGATCCTCCGTGGGAACATATGAAAGCATCATGATTCTCCGCTGAACACAATCTCTGATATGATGGTACCTGATGTCGATGTTTTTGGATCTATCATGAAATACTGGATTAGCTGAGAGTTTAATGCAACTCGGGTTATCACAGTAAATCACTGTAGGCTCCAAATGCAACCCGAACAATCCAACGAGGATCTTCCTCATCCAAATAGCCTCGCATGCAGCCAAGCTTGCTGCCATGTACTCGGCCTCTGCTGAACTGAGTGCCACGGATCTCTACTTCCTGCTGTACTAGGAAACTGCTGTCGACCCAATGCTGAAAAATCCGCCAGATGTGCTCTTTCGTTCTGTTGGGCTCCTTGCCCAATCTGCATCAGTGAAGCCGGAAAGCTTCGCTCCATCCTCTTGTCTGTACCATAGACCATATCCCGATGTGCCACTAAGATAACACAATACATGCTTGCCTGCCTTCTAGAAGAGCTTGGTAGGCTTAACCATAGCTTGCGAAAGCTGGTTAACAGCATAGCATATATCGGGTCGTGTATTGACCAGATACATAAGCGACCCCACCAACTATCGATAGACAGTGGCATCCACTACCTCTGCTGAAGTAGCATCCTCCTTCCTCCAACCACTAGGAAGAGGAGTGTCAACAGGCTTGCAGCCATGCATGTTGAACCTCTCTAGAATCTCCCGGGCATACTTGCCCTGAGAAACAAACAGTCCTCCACTGCGCTGCAAAATCTCCAATCCCAGGAAATAATGAAGGAGGCCCAAGTCCTTCATCTCGAACTCTCTAGCAAGGTCCTCCTTGCATGAAAGTATCAACAGCTCATCACCCGTCAAAATCAGATCATCTACATACAGTAAAATGATCAGCAACTTCCCCTCCACCACAATCTAGTACAGGTTAGGATCCACCTCACTCTTGGAGAATCCAAGCCCGGTGAAATAACTGTCTATCCGTGTGTACCAAGCACGAGGTGCTTGCTTCAGCCCGTACAGTGCTCTCTTGAGTCGGAAAACATGCGACTCACTACTGAAGATCTCGAAACCTTCAGGCTGCTCTATGTACACCTCCTCCTCAATGACTCCGTTGAGGAACGCAGTCTTCACATCCATCTGATGGATGTGCCATCCCATCTGCGCTGAGAGAGCTAGGATCGTTCGTATGGAAGAGTACCTTGCGACAGGTGCAAAGGTCTCCTCATAATCGATCCCCTCAATCTGTGAGAAGCCACGGGCAACAAATCTTGCCTTGTACTTCTCCACACTCCCGTCAGCCGCCTGCTTCACTTTGTAGATCCATCGCGAACCCACCACTGATTTCCCCTTCGGTCGCGGGACAATCTCCCATGCACTGTTTCTGACAATAGAATCATACTCTTCCACCATGGCATCTACCCATGCGGGGTCCTCCACAGCTTCCTCGAAAGAGGATGGCTCTGTCATGACACATTTTCTCACAAGAGCCATGTATCCAGTGTACCGGTCCGGTGACTGTCTCTGTCTGCGCTGTGCTATAGGTGGTCCTACAATCTTCTCTGCATCTTCAGCCAGTCGCTCAGATTCTATAGTGCGCTTGCGCCCTCTGATGGTTGGCGTTGCATGAGTGGTCTCTTCCACTCCATGAACCTCATCTTGTGGCTGATCCACATCCTGAGACTCATCCTTAGGAACTAATAGCTCCTCATCTGCATGCAAGTGTGGCTCCCTCTCAAGAAAACACTTCATGGCTTTCTTCTCATGAAGTTTGATATCCCATCGCACAACGAGTCTTACGTATGCGGAAAATACACCATGATAGTTGTGGGTGTCCAGTGTACCCCACAAATACCCCAACCCTGCGATCTTGTTGACGGGAAAATATGTCCGGCCAACAGTAGGGGATCTCCCCGGTAGAAAGTCCCAATTAGACTTTGAACCGTTTGGAGTAGGGATCCCGTCCGGGGTGTGGGTCCGGCTACCGCTTAAATGACTTTCTCTTCGGTCTCGAAGAACCTGATTAAATCTGCAGACATACACTCATTCACATGATACAGAATACATGACTGATGTATCAAACTGATATATAACACTGTGCGTAGCAAGGTAATGAAAAAAATGCATACACCCAGGAAGTGTCGTTAGCAACACATCTATGGGGTAATGCATGCAAGATAATCTGACCACTAAAGAAACAGTTCTTCGTGGCAAGGATATCCCTTAACTTTCCGAAAGATGCAACGAAATGCTAATAAAATAGTTCATTAACATTCATTATAAGAACAAACGATAAACTTAAGCATCATCAAGCACAATCACAGATAGCTATGAAGTACAAATGATACTATTAAGAACACGGCTTCATTAATCATACGATATTCTGAAACTATACGCAGAATACACACAGTTTTGTCACAGCTAAATACATCATCCAACAAAGGGATTTTAACAAGTATCTGAATTTCACATGAGTCAGAGTATGACCCTTCAATTACAATGCAATATTGCTCTTCAGTCCCCAAAAGAGAAGCCTTTAACTATGTACCCCGCAGGGGTATTTATAGATTCAAAAACGCCCTTTAGGCTTTCTGACGGTTCAACTTCCCGACGGTTCAGCTTCCCTGCGACCTAGGCCAAACATGCGACCTGCGACTTTTGGAAGTAATTGCGACCTGCGACTCATGTGCCTGTGTGACCTGCGACTCAGGCGTAGGCGCGACCTGCGACCTGGGGGCGGTCGCGACCTGCGACTGAAAAAGTTTAGTTATGGAGGAGGTAGCGCGCTCGAGAGATCAGGAGCGTCAATTTTCTTCCCCTTGAGGAAATCTCGCCAGGCCTGGTAATCCGCTGCTATAGGGGAGACTAGAGGGGTTTCCTCTTTTAATCGGTGCATACATTCCAGGGAATTTTGTATCAGAGTTCCATTCTTCTGGGAGATCTGAATTGAGAGGGAGGCAAGCTTGGTGTAGATTTGTACTGGAGTGACAAGCAACCGATTTAGGTTCTCTTGTGATGCCTCAAATTCTGGTGCGGCAGCAGCTTGTCTCAAGGGTTGCAGAAAAGACTGAATTTCCTGATCTACTTGCTCCCAGTCTTTAGTTTCGTCCAGTGCCCCCAACGACGGAATGTGATGAAGAGCATTCATGGAGTCTATACCACTGATCAGGTGATTATATGCAGACACCACTTTGTCCAAATCTTTGGTCAGCTTGTCTTTGGACTGTATCTTCATCCGGATTTGTACTTTGGCGTCTTGTGTGTGACTCCAATCCTTCCTAGGCACATTTTCGGGAGCTTGATGGTACTGTGTTGTCTAGTTTATCATTCTGTCCAAAGCTACCGAGGCCTCCTTGAGCTGCTCATGCTTCACTTTGGTTTCCGCTCGTGCCTCTGCCAATGGGGCCACTGTTTGTTTTAGGGTGAGCATTTCTCTATATACTTGCTGCATGGTCATTTCCAATACATCACATTCTTTCTTGACTGCCAGTGGGACTTCATTGGCTTGGGAAGGCTTACTTTGGAGCTGTCGCACTTCACTCTCCAGTACTGCTTTCTCTTGTTCCGCTGCTTTTAGCCTGTTTTGTAGGGAGATAATCTCCCTGCTCATTCTAGTGACATTTTCCTCTGTGGCCGCGGCAAAAGCGGTGCCTGCTGATGCTATCATTACCGGGTTAGTCCTGGTATCCGAGACGATGTCCTTTTCAGTGGCGACCGTAGATATGGCGGGATGGCTTTGCGCCAAGGATTTTCTTCTCTCTTGCCGTATTTTGAAAGAGAATTGGTCAAATGTCAATCTAGTCAGGTCGAAGACCTCTTCCTCTTGTTCCCCGGGAAAATCGTAATCAGGGAGGATACTCTTCTTGCCACTCGGAGGAATCTCCAGGGGAGATATGTCGATATCATCTATCAGTTCATCCTCTTTATCCTGCGTTTGTCCTTTTCCTTTCTCCTTTTGCTGGCGCTCGGCTTCTGCCTTGTCATGTTCCTCCTTCTTCCTGCGTTCTGACTCTGCCTCTGCTTCTCTCTCAGATTTTATTTTTCTCTCTGCTGCGGCAGCTTGGTCTATTTTCTTCTGCTGTTCGGCTTTGTCAAGTTCTTCCTTAAGTGCTTGTTCTGCCGCCGCCTGTGCTTCCTTTTCCTGTTTTTCTTTTTCCTCGGCCTGTTTCCTTTTCCGTTCTATCCTTGCATCTCTTCTACGTTTCTCTTCATCCTCCTTCATTTTCTTTTCCTCTTCCTTCTTGGCCTGGGCCTCTACTTCTTTTAGCTGATCCGAGGTGTCAGGCCCTGTACTGGTCCATGTTTTCTTATCTTTGGAAGAAGAAGAGCCTCCTAGTTTCTGGCTCCTGTCTTCTAAATTCTGGTGATCTTCTTCTTCTCGGTCAGAGTCAATCCCCGAAGCTAGTTGCCTGTCTGCGTTGTACCAGTTTCTTTTTTCATCATCTGCCGGGCGTTCGACATGCTGATAGCTCCATTTAAAATTGGCCTTCTTACAGTGCTTCGGAACTATCTTGAACGGGTCATATGTCCGGTATTCCAGGCTTCTAAAGTGATACCCTTTTATCTCTTCCCCTTGAGCCCTTACCTCTCTGGAGTCCTTGACTGTATAAGCACCGATGGTGAGGGGCAGAGCGGGCCAAGGTTTCTTCTTTCCTTTGGAAAGGACATTGGAGAAACCCGAGGTCATCTGGAAACATACCTCCTGCATAAGCACCTTATCGGTAATAAACCTAGGCAGAGCATGTGGTGCTTTGAATGTGCCGAATACTCGGATGATTGTATATTCAGCGAACGGAAACCAGTGTGCCACCTGACCTAGTGTCTCCATCGCTCGCCAAGACATGCAGGGGGTGTCTTGACCAAATAGCTTCCCGTAAAGGGCGGGAATGAATATCTGAGAGATTTGCTCAATATCTGACTTGTACCTGGACTCCCAGAATACCTTGGTCTGCAAATGGATTGCTTGGGTCTGTTCGGAGTCGTAGTTATGTGGCCATCCCTCAAAATGCAGCCAAGCACAGACAGCATCTAGTAGATACGAAGCCATATAGAACTCTGACGGTGTTCCTTCATCTGGGGCTAAAGCCGAAGCCAAATTTGTTTGCATTGAGCCCATTAACATACCGGCCTAGTTGAAACGAGTACCGTGCACCGTTACATACTCCATTATAGTTGCCCATGCGCTGTTGAAGGTGGTGGCGTCCGGACGTCCATACAACCTGCAAAGCATGGCGGCCACTAATTTGTACACTTTCCTCAGAGCGGCCACCGGGTACTCCTGGTCTTTCCTGACCTTAAATTTGTCTGGCTTTGCCCACCACTTCCTGATTGTATCAACCACAGGTACTTCATAGGCAGAAGCCCATCTCGGGGTAAAGTTTTCCTCTGGTTGGGGCAGTGAGTAGTAGACATGGGCGTCTGAGCCCTCCAACGTTGCGAAAGCTTTACCTTTGCTATCTCGGATCAGAAACTTCTTAGGATCCGTTTTCTGAATGATCCAGTCTAATATTTCTGGGCACGGGAAGATGGCTGGATGTGCCCCTGCTAGATGTAACTTGGATTTTTTGACCTTTAGGTACACTTCCCGGTCCGGGAGATCTTCTGGAAACTCAGCTTCTATTATAGCGAACTCGTGGTATACTTCATACCATCTCAGGCTGTCCCCTTTTGCGAAGGTGCAAAGGGTGTCTCTGTATATTGGCGGAGGAGATATTTGCACGTCTGTGTCTGATTCTTCTTCCACTACCTTCTTGCCCTTCTTTCGGGACACTGGGGGTGCCATGTTGCTAGAATCAGAGAGGACCGGTATCGTATCTTTTCCAAATTCACCTGTTGCATTCAGGAAAGAATCCCAGGATGAGAAATACATGATGGCAATGAGCTAAATACAGTCTATACATGCAGAATTCAATTCACTGTTCTCTTTGGGTCGCAGGGTCGCTGTTTTAGAAGAAGAAATCAGAAGCGACCTCGCGACCTCGCGACCAGGTCGCAGGGTCGCAAGGGTCGCTAATCCTCCCAACAGAAGATCGCGCGACTTTGCGACCTTGCGACTAGGTCGCTGGGTCGCAGGTCGCGCAAAGGCCTGCCGGGGTTTTCGAACGCGCGCGGCTTTGGGGTTGATTTCTTTCTTAACGGTTAGCATACGAGGCTGGAAGGGGTCTAAGCTGAGGATAGGGCGAAGCCACGAGGGGCTGGACAAGAAAATGAGACTCTGGGGTTTATGGGGATAACAGGAGGGCAAAAATTCATAAAAACCCACCAGAAAAACCCTACAGCCTCCCCAACAGGTATTTAAGTCAATGGGGGAGGCCAAATTTGGGCAAGAAATGCTTATGAAGGAAACAAAGAGAGGAAATAGCAACTTACCCGGGAGAAAACGCGCCAGCCGACCTGTCAGAGCACTTTCTAAATTTCGCCGCAAGTGACAAATGCGACCTAGCGACCTGCCCTTTTAAAAAAGGGTCGCACGTGCGAGCACTTAATGAGGTCGCAAATGGGTAGAGTGCGGCCTTGCGACCTGGCGACCCTAAGGTCGCTGGGTCGCAAGGTCGCTGAGTCGCAACGGTCGCATGAGTCGCAAATGCTTTAATTCCGAATCATGCGACCTGGCGATCTGGCGACCTTAAGGTCGCGGGGTCGCACGGGTCGCATGGGTCGCAACTAATGTAATTACGAACCTTGCGACTTTGCGACCTTGCGACCTTAGGGTCGCAGGGTCGCATAGGTCGCAGGGGTCGCAATTGTTTTAGAGTATGGTTTCGCGACTTAGCGACTTGTCCTTCAAAACTTTCACTTAGCATTTTTCCTTTTAGTTTCAAAGGGGCTCCAAAAATTTTGAAGTGAGTGCTATTATTTCTTGTATTTTTGGAGGGTGTTGTAGGGGCTACAACAAATGGCGATTCACTGGATGAATTCAGAGTCTCTGTCGATGAATGGTCGATGAGGGAGGAGGGAGGGGCCTAATACTAGCTTGTTCTTTTACCTCAGAGTTTACACCTTCCTTCCTTTGCCACCTCGCATAGTTGCCTGGCCTTTTGGCTTATTGGGTGCAGATCAACCGAATTTTAATTCTTCGCGCTCCAGGACCGGGAGGGTCGGGGAAACCTTGGACAACTGCAGGGTCCGGTACAATTATTTCGTCCTCATGGTGTTGCTCCGCTGCCAGCGAACCTCTCGGCTCCGGCGGAGTCACCGCCTAAGGAGTCGTGAACGTTGCTCCGCTGCCAGCGAGCCTGGTCAGTACCCCGGCGGAGTCGTTACAACACCTCTCTGCGCAGGAAGCCTTTCTCAATCCTTTACCCTTTATTTGTGTGCGATTGCACTTATTTGAGAATGTGCCTGTGGCACTTATTTAGATGGGAATATTTTGCCTGGGCGGATGAGGGATCCCGACTTATTTTGCTTGCAGAGAGGTTGCTCCTGGTCTTATATGAGGACTTGGGTTTTTCCCGGATGACCTAAAATTCTCTTGAGTTAGCCCTGTTCCCTCACGATCCGGTTGCTGCTATGTAAGACCTTTTCTGCCTGCACCTTTCAGAGCCATTAGGTGGTTCCTTATGCTTGAAGACTCCAGTAAGGTCGTGCACTATCCCTTGGTGCCCATTACAAGCGAGTTTTGACTGCCCCGTGTTTTGCGGGAAAGGCCTTTCATCAGCATAGAACCTATCAAGGAGTGAGCCAGTTGCGGGCAGCTTAGACAAGGTCTTCCTTATAGATTTAGAGACATTTTTATTTTTATTTTTTTTTACATTGACAAGAAAAACAAAAACATGACTTTTATAATACATGGGCAGAAACAGCCCTTTGAGGGCTACTCAGGTAAAATAATGTTTGAGGTCATGCCCGTTTACCGGGAGGACCTCGACTTTTCCTTCCAGAGTTTGCAATCGGAATGTATGGGGACCCACCTTTTCTTTAACCTGAAAGGGACCTATCCATAGTGCCTGAAATTTGGCATGTTTCCCCTTTTCTTCGTGAGCTTTATCCCACTTTAGGACAAGATCTCCTACTTCAAATTTTTTATCTCCTGCAGACTTTTTATCGAACCATTTCTTGATTCGGCTCTGGTGGATGGCGAATTTTTCCCGGGTTTTCTGCCTTTCCTCTTCTAGTTTCAGTAGGGTGTCAATGCGGGTTTGCAAGGCGGGGCAAGGGGTACCATGACACTCTTGAGATAACTGCAAAGCGGGAAGAGATAAATTGGGCGGGAGGACAGCTTCTTTCCCATACACGAGAAAATATGGTGAGGTACCTATTGAGGACTTAGGGGTGACGCGATCGGCCCAGAGTGCATTTTGGAGGGCGTTGTGCCAGTTGCGTTGGTGAGACAGAAGAGTCTTTTTAATGATGCGAATCAGATTTTTATTTGTTGATTCCGCTAGACCATTTCCTTGGGGATAGTATTTTGCAGAGTGTTTAAGAACAATGCCATTTTCTAAAGCAAAATCATATAATTTAAAAGATGAAAAATACGTTGCATTATCAAAAACCAAGGAAGTTGGAACGCCAAACCTGGTAATGATGGAATGAGTGACGAATTGCATTACCTCCTGATCGTTGATTTGGCGTAACGGTACTGCCTCAACCCACCTTGTGAAATAATCAGTAGCCGTTAGTATGTACCGGTGTTGCTTAGAAGAGTGGGGTAAGATCTCACCAATGACGTCCAGCCCCCATTGTTGGAACGGTTCTTCTACTGCTACTGACAACAAAGGGGCGGCGGGACGCGCTTCTCGATTTGCGAATTTCTGGCATTGAATGCATTTCCGAACATATGCGTGGGCATCTCTGAAAAGGGTTGGCCAATAATAACCTGCACGCATAATTTTATGGGCAGTGGTATCCCCGGCAAAATGACCTCCTGCTGGTCCATCGTGCAACTCGGTTAAGATTTTCTGAGCTTCATCATGTTCCAGGCAGCGTAACATGACCCCATCGGAATGTTTCTTGAAAAGCTTCCCTTGGATTATCTGGTAAGACGCAGCTTTGAGTCTGATTGCACGTTTCTGCCGGGCATCTAAAGCTGAGTCCAACACGCCGTGTGCTAAATATCCCGAAATATCCGAGTACCAAGAAGGGTTCTTTATTTGAGGAATGACGTTAGTTTGGTACATTTCAATTTCTTTCTCCCAATTATCTTCTTCACTCTGTTGGGAACTTGCGGCCTCTGCAGCCATTTGGCATAGACCTTGCCCTTTAACTGTGCGTGCTGGCTTAAACTCTAAGTCGTACTCTTGCATACACGCAACCCAGTTCCCTCGTCTCTCGCCCAACTCCTGCTGCATGAACAGTGAGCGAACAGCTGGGTGGGGAACGTAAACCGTGACATGGTTTTTTAAGATGTATGGTCTGAAATGTTTGACCGCTTTATACACCGCATAGGCCTGTTTTTCGATTTCAGGATAATTTAATTCAGCTCCCTGCAACCCAGTGCTCATAAATGAAATGGGGCGCTCGTCATTATTTCTGTCCTTTTGTGTGAGTACAGCTGCTAGGGATGAATCCGAAGCGAAAGTATACAGACTAAAATCTCTGCCGAAATCCGGGCTCTGGAGGGAAGGTGCTTCGGCTATAGCTTTCTTGATTTGGTCGAAAGCTTCCTTTTCGGGCTGATTCCATTTGAAGGTAGCATTTTTCTTAATCATTCCCTGTAGTGGCTTAACTATCTGGGCGAAATCTGATATAAATTTACGTACAAAATTGATCTTTCCCAAGAAGGATTGCATTGCTTTCTTACTACTGGGGGGAGGGATCTGAGCAATGGCTTTCGCACGTTCTGGATCAACGACAATGCCTTGCTTAGTTATGATATGGCCCAGCAGATTTCCTTCTGCTACAGCAAAAATGCTCTTCTTTGGGTTGAGCGAGATACCATATTTCCTGCACCTTTCGAAGATCTGTCTGAGGTGACGCAAATGATCCCCCCGATGTTTAGAAAACACAGTAACGTCATCCAAGTAGACCACCACACTCTGGCCTATCAGACCCCTGAATGCTATATCCATAGCTCTTTGGAAAGTTGCCCCTGCGTTGATTAATCCAAAGGGCATACGCCTGAATGCGAAGGTTCCCCACTTAGTCCGAAAGGTAGTCTTTAACCTATCTGGTTCAGCCACCAGTACTTGATTGTAGCCAGAGAAACCGTCCAACAAAGAGAACATTTCTGACCCGGACACTGCTTGTAATATTTGCTCCATAGGGGGTACCGGGTAATTATCTTTATTCGAGGCCCGGTTTAAGTTTCGGAAGTCCACACATAAGCGGATTTCACCTGACTTCTTCCGCACCGGAACTAAATTGGATACCCATGTGGAATGGCGAACTTTGAAGATAATGCGTGCATCCAAAATTTTTTTGAGTTCTTTTAGAATCAATGGCTCCATCGTAGGATGTACTTTCCTGAGCTTCTGTTGGAATGGTTTTACATTTTCTTTAATGGGTATCACATGTTGTATGATTCGAGTATCGTATGTGCGTAAGTCCTCATATGTCCAAGCGAATACGTCACGATACTTGCGAAATAGCTGAGTGAAATCTTGAGCCTCTTGGGGGGTGCAGTCTTTCCCAAGGTTGACGAATTTAGGATTATCTTCTGATCCCAAGTTCACTTGTCGATGGGCCAAGATAGAGCTCTGTACTTTGGCATTTGGGGGCCCACGGAAACGATTTTGCAGATCGAAAAGCTTCTCAAGTGATACCACCCCTTTAGGCATGGGGTTTCCTTTGACTTGCTCGTACTCCTTTTGCATAGCTTGGTTGTGCTCATCTTCATCTATAGCAGCGTCTTTGAATATCTCTGAGTTACACATAAATTCCAGCACCTGTTGATCATCATCGAAAACACGCAAGTTAGTGATATTGTCTGGCACGGAGGGTTTATACATAACTTCAATAGAAAAACCGTCCCTCAAAGGGGTAAACCTGGCGGCAGCATTAGCTAGAGTATCCGCCGCTGCGTTATGCATTCTTAGAACAGATTTAATTCCAAAAGCGTCAAAAGCAGAAATTAATCGCCATACCTCTTGCTGATACGCCTTTAAATGTGGAGACAAACAATGAATAGTATTGCGTACCTGCCGAGTGATAATCTCGGAGTCTCCAATGACCTGTAAGCATTTTACCTTCAAATCCAGCGCCTTTTTAAGCCCAAGGATCAAAGCTTCATACTCGGCAGTGTTGTTGGTGCATTGGAACTCCAGCCGACAGGAGATTAAGAATTTATTCTTATGAGGATCAAGCAAAATGCAGCCAGCGCCAGAACCATCGAGATTTTTGGAACCGTCGTAATACAAGGTCCATATGTCACTTTCCGGGCCCTTGGGGGTAGTGGATTGCGGAGGAATTTCGGCTTGGTGTGAGGCAGTTTGGGCTTGTTCCTCTGCAACGAGTGCCATTTCAGATTGGACTTTGGGGCCTACTGAAGACTGAGGAAGTCGGTAACATCCAAAAATGGAATCTAGAAAACACATACCAAGTTCCTCCTGGGCAAAGCTGATGGGTTCATTTGTGGCATCCAAATCAGTTACAATGTGTTTCATGTATGGTTCACTTTCGACTCTGATTTGGTTGTTTCTCCCCTTGTAAGGTAGCCATAAGTGGGACCAATCTGTGGCAAAGTATCCTTGCAACTTGCTAGACCAATCCCTGCTAAGCAGTACACCATAGGCTTCAGGGATGTCAACAACCACAATATCAATGCATTGATGGACTCTAGAGTCGGATGAGAGGCAGATGATGACATTGTTTAATTCTCCAACAGCTGGTACTTGTGATCTGTCAAGTTGAATGATTTTTGCGTCAGTTTTCTCTGGGCGGATGTTGAGTTTCTTGCACACAGATAGAGGCATGACATTCGTGGATGCACCGGAGTCGACAAGACAATTGTGAACGTTGAAGTTAAACATCTCAAAATACAAGAGGAAGGGAGGGGTGGATCCTCTCGAATTCGTGTTGACAGCGTTCACTATAGACTGGATATCTGGACTGGTTTGTGCAGATGTGTTGCTGACAGTTTTCGTATTTTGGTTGTTGGCGAAAGCTTTTAGAATAAGTTCCTTTTGATTCGTGATGCGGGCCAACTCGTAGAGTGAGATATTAGCTCTGGTTTTTTTCATGTCCTCCACTATGTTGTAGCTAGTATCAGTTTGGGGACTAGGTTCGGTAGTGGTTTTCGAGGGTTCCACCGGGAGCTTGCTCTTGTGACTTGCTTTGCTGTTACTATTTGTGGGCTTCTCCGGCGTAGCTTGTCCTTCGTTTCCAGGGGGAAGAATTTTCCTCAGGAAAGCCCTTTTCTTGTCTTCATATGATTGTTCGGGGATAGATCCTTTGCTTCTAAGACTATAATTTCGAGTGGGCTGAGCCTTGGGACTGCCTGCCATGTTGATATCAATGGGAACAAGACTCTCCCCCCCGCGTATTATATCAAAAGTTAGAACAGAGGCTCCCGGTTCCCCATCTAGGAGCGAGCCTTCATCTCGATCAGAAACATCATCCTCTGTCTGATTTCCCGGAGTTTGGTCATCCAAAAGTTGGTTAACCACCGCGGTCATGCTGCCAATCCATTGCGGGCACGTTTTTTCAGAGTGGGCAGCTTGGTGAAAAGAGCAAAAAATATCCTTCCCTATCTCTTCCACGTTGAGAGCGGCGCTGGAGTTTGACGGAGGTCTGCTGGTGTTGGGATTACTTTTCTTGAAAAAGGGTTTTGGAGGTTTAGTAGAAGTTTATGTCTCAATGCCTTTTCTCTTCAAGTCAGAGACCTCATTCGTTAGTAGTTTGAGGGTCTTGGCCATACTCTCGAAATCAAAAGTTTCTTTCTCTCTATTAGGGGTGGAAGAGTGACCTTTTTTAGCGATTGGTTTGTGATCATCCTTTCCTTCGTGGTCCATGACTCCTATCGACAACATGTCTTTTTCTACCGTGAGAGCAGCAGCGTAATTTGCTGTAAGGGTAGCGCGGGCTTCACGTTTGACAAAAACGGCAATATCCCTAGGGAGAGCTTTAGTATAGTAGTCGATGGTGATAGAATCGTCCAATGCTAAGTTTGGAGGAAATTTTTGCAATATTGTGGCGAAGCATTGGTTAAAGTCTTTAACTTTCTCTTTTCTATGACACTTGATAGTGCTTAACTCTGTGAGGAGCATAGAGGGTGTTTTATCTTCTGCAAACTTTTGCAGGAACACGCGACGGAACTGGTCCCAGGATGTAATAGAAGCACTGGGTAGGGAACGATACTAGGTGGCCGCATGGTTTACAAGAGTGTGTGGGAACAGTCTACATGCGACATCATCAGACTGAACTCTCATGATTTGTAGAGATAGATAGAAACTACTAATATGGTCTTCCGCTGATGTGCCTTTCTCAGGATCGAACTTAGGAAGATGCTTCTCTGGGTGTCTAGGCATATCATGGAGAGGACCTAAAAGAGCCAATGGGGATTGAGCCATCCAGGCTAGAGGCTGCACCCTCCTGGGGTGCTGATGATATCGAGTTTCTGCCTCGGACTCACTTCCCGTCCCTGACACTGATGCTCCTTCATGATGGCGAGAGTGTTCATCTCGGTGTCTTTCACGGTTATTCACGTTTCTAAAATACTCCCAGTTGTGGGGAGGGGGCCTATTTTGGTTTTGGTGGTGATGATGGTTGGGTTGGTGTCTCCGGCCGCAAACTATATCTCCTCTACCTCCACGTCCGTGACCCCTGTTGACCCCACCCTCATTTCTTCGAGGCCTATTTCCTTCCCCCGCATTTCTTCGGGCTGTGTTACCTTCTCTTTCATTTCTTCGACCCCCTTCTCCTTCTTCTAGTGGGGAATACACTTGGTTGTTGTTCCACTGATGTAAGTCAGGCTGAGGTTCGGGGAAAGGTTCTGTATCAGGGAAACCTTCACTATCTTGGAGAATGGGGTCATTTTCCTGGACAGCCCGCCCGAGGTCTTCAATCATGGAGTTCACAAGTTCGGGTATGGTGCTGACTAGCACGCCATTACGAGTGACGTTCTCGGCTGGGGTCCTAGTGTGGGCTAGGAATTCCATGATTGGAGCATACCGTAAATCCCTGACGAGATTGCGGGCGACTGGGCGTAAGGATCTCAACTGTTCGTTTGTGATTTCAAAATATCGAGCCTCCTCCCTTGGAATATCTTCCAAGGGGGGAAGATGAGGTTCGTTATTTATGATCTCCCGGTGGGGAGTTTGTGACGGAATGTCAGTTGTATGCTGGGAGGATGCCATGGCCCTCCTTCTAGCGCCAAATCTGTTGACGGGAAAATATGTCCGGCCAACAGTAGGGGATCTCCCCGGTAGAAAGTCCCAATTAGACTTTGAACCATTTGGAATAGGGATCCCGTCCGGGGTGTGGGTCCGGCTACCGCTTAAATGACTTTCTCTTCGGTCTCGAAGAACCTGATTGAATCTGCAGACATACACTTATTCACATGGTACAGAATACATGACTGATGTATCAAACTGATATATAACACTGTGCGTAGCAAGGTAATGAACAAAATGCATACACCCAGGAAGTGTCGTTAGCAACACATCTATGGGGTAATGCATGCAAGATAATCTGACCACTAAAGAAACAGTTCTTCGTGGCAAGGATATCCCTTAACTTTCCGAAAGATGCAATGAAATGCTAATAAAATAGTTCATTAACATTCATTATAAGAACAAACGATAAACTTAAGCATCATCAAGCACAATCACAGATAGATATGAAGTACGAATGATACTATTAAGAACACAACTTCATTAATCATACGATATTCTGAAACTACACGCAAAATACACACAGTTTTGTCACAGCTAAATACATCATCCAACAAAGGGATTTTAACAAGTATCTGAATTTCACATGAGTCAGAGTATGACCCTTCAATTACAATGCAATATTGCTCTTCAATCCCCAAAAGAGAAGCCCTTAACTATGTGCCCCGTAGGGGTATTTATAGATTCAAAACCGCCCTTTAGGCTTTCCGACGGTTCGACTTCCCGACGGTTCAGCTTCCCTGCGACCTTGGCTGAACATGCGACCTGCGACTTATGTGCCGGTGCGACCTGCGACTCGGGAGTAGGCGCGACCTGCGACCTGGGGCAGTTGCGACCTGCGACTGAAAAGCTTAGCTATGGAGGTGGTAGCGCGCTCAAGAGTTCTGGAGCGTCAATTTTCTTCCCTTTGAGGAAATCTCGCCAGGCTTGATAATCCGCTGCTATAGGGGAAACTAGAGGGGTTTCCTCTTTTAATCGGTGCGTACATTCCAGGGCATTTGGTATCAGAGTTTCTTTTTTCTGGGAAATCTGGATTGAGAGGGAGGCAAGCTTGGTGTAGATTTGTACTGGAGTGACAAGCAACCGATTTAGGTTCTCTTGTGATGCCTCAAATTCTGGTGCGGCAGCAGCTTGTCTCAAGGGTTGCAGAAAAGACTGAATTTCTTGATCTATTTGCTCCCAGTCTTTAGTTTCTTCTAGTGCCCCCAACGATGGAATGTGATGAAGAGCGTTCATGGAGTCTATACCACTGATCAGGTGATTATATGCAGACACCACTTTGTCCAAATCTTTGGCCAGCTTGTCTTTGGACTGTATCTTCATCCGGATTTGTACTTTGGCGTCTTATGTGTGACTCCAATCCTTCCTAGGCACATTTTCGGGAGCCTGATGGTACTGTGCTGTCCAGTTTATCATTCTGTCCAAAGCTACCGAGGCCTCCTTGAGCTGCTCATGCTTCACTTTGGTTTCCGCTCGTGCCTCTGCCAATGGGGCCACTGTTTGTTTTAGGGTGAGAATTTCTCTATATACTTGCTGCATGGTCATTTCCAATACATCACATTCTTTCTTGACTGCCAGTGGGACTTCATTGGCTTGGGAAGGCTTACTTTGGAGCTGTCGCACTTCACTCTCCAGTACTGCTTTCTCTTGTTCCGCTGCTTTTAGCCTGTTTTGTAGGGAGATAATCTCCCTGCTCATTCTAGTGACATTTTCCTCTGTGGCCGCGGCAAAAGCGGTGCCTGCTGATGCTATCATTACCGGGTTAGTCCTGGTATCCGGGACGATGTCCTTTTCAGTGGCGATCGTAGATATGGCGGGATGGCTTTGCGCCAAGGATTTTCTTCTCTCTTGCCGTATTTTGAAAGAGAACTGGTCAAATGTCAATCTAGTCAGGTCGAAGACCTCTTCCTCTTGTTCCCCGGGAAAATCGTCATCAGGGATGATGCTTTTCTTTCCACTTGGAGGAATCTCCAGGGGAGATATGTCGATATCATCTATCAGTTCATCCTCTTTATCCTGCGTTTGTCCTTTTCCTTTCTCCTTTTGCCGGCGCTCGGCTTCTGCCTTGTCATGTTCCTCCTTCTTCCTGCGTTCTGACTCTGCCTCTGCTTCTCTCTCAGCTTTTCTTTTTCTCTCTGTTGCGGCAGCTTGGCCTGTTTTCTTCTGCTATTCGGCTTTGTCAAGTTCTTCCTTAAGTGCTTGTTCTGCCGCCGCCTGTGCTTCCTTTTCCTGTCTTTCCTTTTCCTCGGCCTGTTTCCTTTTCCATTCTATCCTTGCATCTCTTCTACGTTTCTCTTCATCCTCCTTCATTTTCTTTTCCTCTTCCTTCTTGGCCTGGGCCTCTGCTTCTTTTAGCTGATCCGAGGTGTCAGGCCCTGTACTGGTCCGTGTTTTCTTATCTTTGGAAGAAGAAGAGCCTCCTAGTTTCTGGCTCCTGTCTTCTAAATTCTGGTGATCTTCTTCTTCTCGGTCAGAGTCAATCCCCGGAGCTAGTTGCCTGTCTGCGTTGTACCAGTTTCTTTTTTCATCATCTGCCGGGCGTTCGACATGCTGATAGCTCCATTTAAAATTGGCCTTCTTACAGTGCTCCAGAACTATCTTGAACGGGTCATATGTCCGGTATTCCAGGCTTCTAAAGTGATACCCTTTTATCTCTTCCCCTTGAGCCCTTACCTCTCTGGAGTCCTTGACTGTATAAGCACCGATGGTGAGGGGCAGAGCGGGCCAAGGTTTCTTCTTTCCTTTGGAAAGGACATTGGAGAAACCCGAGGTCATCTGGAAACATACCTCCTGCATAAGTACCTTATCGGTAATAAACCTAGGTAGAGCATGTGGGGCTTTGAATGTGCCGAATACTCGGATGATTGTATATTCAGCGAACGGAAACCAGTGTGCCACCTGACCTAGTGTCTCCATCGCACGCCAAGACATGCAGGGGGTGTCTTGACCAAATAGCTTCCCGTAAAGGGCGGGAATGAATATCTGAGAGATTTGCTCAATATCTGACTTGTACCTGGATTCCCAGAATACCTTGGTCTGCAAATGGATTGCTTGGGTCTGTGCGGGGTCGTAGTTATGTGGCCATCCCTCAAAATGCAGCCGAGCACAGACAACATCTAGTAGATACGAAGCCATATAGAACTCTGATGGCGTTCCTTCATCTGGGGCTAAAGCCGAAGCCAAATTTGTTTGCATTGAGCCCATTAACATACCGGCCCAGTTGAAACGAGTTTTGTGCACCGTTACATACTCCATTATAGTTTCCCATGCACCGTTGAAGGTGGTGGCGTCCGTACGTCCATACAACCTGCAAAGCATGGCGGCCACTAATTTATACACTTTCCTCAGACCGGCCACCGGGTACTCCTGATCTTTCTTGACCTTAAATTTGTCTGGTTCCGCCCACCATTTCCTGATTGTATCAACCACAGGTACTTCATGGGAAGAATCCCATCTCGGGGTAAACTTTTCCTCTGGTTGGGGCAGCGAGTAGTAGACCTGGGCGTCTGAGCCCTCCAACGTCGCGAAAGCTTTACCTTTGCTATCTCGGATCAAGAACTTCTTAGGATCCGTTTTCTGTATGATCCAGTCTAATATTTCTGGGCATGGGAAGATGGCTGGATGTGCCCCTGCTAGATGTAACTTGGATTTTTTGACCTTTAGGTATACTTCCCGGTCCGGGAGATCTTCTGGAAACTCAGCTTCTGTTATAGTGAACTCGTGGTATACTTCATACCATCTCAGGCTGTCCCCTTTTGCGAAGGTGCAAAGGGTGTCTCTGTATATTGGCGGAGGAGATGTTTGCACTTCTGTGTCTGATTCTTCTTCCACTAACTGCTTGCCTTTCGTTCGGGACACTGGGGGTGCCATGTTGCTAGAGTCAGAGAGAACCGGTATCGTATCTGTTCCAAATTCACCTGTTGCATTCAGGAAAGAATCCCAGGATGATAAAGACATGATGGCAATGAGCTAAATACAGTCTATACATGCAGAATTCAATTAACTGTTCTCTCAGGGTCGCAGGGTCGCTGATTCAGAAGAAGAACTCAGATGCGACCTCGCGACCTTGCGACCAGGTCGCAGGGTCGCAAGGGTCGCTAATCCTCCCAACAGAAGATCGCGCGACTTTGCGACCTTGCGACTAGGTCGCTGGGTCGCAGGTCGCGCAAGGGCCTGCTGGAGTTTTCGAACGCGCGCGGCTGGGGTTGATTTCTTTCCTAACGGTTAGCATACAAGGCTGGAAGGGGTCTAGGCTGAGGATAGGATGAACCCATGAGGGGCTGGATAAGAAGAAGTGACCCTGGGGTTTATGGGGATAACAGGAAAACAGAAAAACATAAAAACCCACCAGAAAAACCCTACAGCCTCCCCGGCAGGTATTTAAGACAATGGGGAGGCCAGATTTGGGCAAGAAATGCTCATGAAGGAAACAAAGAGAGGAAATAGCAACTTACCCGGGAGAAAACGCGCCAGCCGACCTGTCAGAGCACTTCCTAAATTTTCGCTGCAAGTGACAAATGCGACTTAGCGACCTGCCCTTTTAAAAAAGGGTCGCACGTGCGAGCACTTAATGAGGTCGCAAGTGGTTGGAGGATGCACTGCGACTCCAGCGACCCAAGGTCGCCGGGTCGCAAGGTCGCCGAGTCAAAGGCCGCATGAGTTGCAAATGCTTTAATTCCGAACCATGCGACTCCGAGCAACCGGCGACCTTAAGGTCGCGGGGGTCGCACGGTCGTATGGGTCGCAAATCGCTGTAATTACGAACCTTGTGACCTCGCGACCTTGCGACCTTAGGGTTGCGGGGGTCAAATAGGTCGCAGGGTCGCAATTTTTTTAGAGTATGGTTTCGCGACTTAGCGACTTGTCCTAATGCTAACTTTCACTTAGCATTTTTCCTTTTAGTTTCAAAGGGGCTCCAAAATTTTTGAAGTGAGTGCTATTATTTCTTGTATTTTTGGAGGGTGTTGTAGGGGCTACAACACCTGGCCGCATCCACTTCTTTCTAGCGTCCTTCGTCACATGCATGTAGACAGGTGAGCCAAAAATCCTCAAATGAGAAATGTCAGGCCTCTTGCTAGAAAATGCCTCCTCCGGTGTACTCATGCCAAGTATCTTGTGAGGACAACGGTTCTGCACATACACTGCAGTATTGCATGCCTCAGCCCACAAGTGAAGGGGTAGGCCCCGATCATGCAACATCGCTTGTGTAGCACCCACGATTGTTCTGTTCTTCTGCTCAGCAACCCCGTTCTGCTGTGGGTTATGGGGTGCGATGAGCTCTCTTCGAATCCCTTCTGTGCTGCAAAAGTCCTTGAATTCAGCCGAGATGAATTCACCACCATTGTCGCTCCTAAGAGCCTTCACATGCTTCCCCGATTCCTTCTCAACCAGCGCCTTGAATTCACATAACTTTGAATATGTCTCGCTCTTCTTCTGCATGAAGAAGATCCAGCACTTCCGAGAGAAATCATCAACAAAGATCACATAGTACTTGTGCTTTGCTGTCGAAGCTACTAAGAAAGGACCACACACGTCTGTGTGAACTCTCTCAAGGATCGTCGTGGCGCGACTATCCTTCTCGTGAAAGGTGGCTTTCACATACTTCCCCAAGGTACACCCCTTGCACTGATCTGACTGCGCAAGAGTGCCCTTAGGAAGCCCAGTAGAAATATGCTGCAGTATCTTCAAAGCTCCATGGTGAAGGTGGCCCAATCTCCTGTGCCACAGTTCGCTCTCATCATCCCGGCTCACCACTTCTCCTACCTTGCATGCCATTGCTGCGCAGCCATCTACTTGCAACTAATAAAGGTTCTTGACTCGAACCCCTATCTTCCGGGTCTCACCAGTAGTCTTACTGCGCAGGAAGGCTTTTCCTTCACTGAAGACCACATCATACCCCTTGTCTTCCAACATCACCACAGAGATCAGATTCTTCATCAATCCTGGAACATGCAAAACTTCCTTCAATACGAAGGGTTTACCAGACTCCCTCTCAAAGGAAATGGTACCGATACTGGTCGCACTGTATCTACCATCATCGCCCATCTCGATGTGCACTCCAAGATCTTTTTCCTCCAGATCTGAAAACAGATCTCGATCTCCTGTCATGTGAAATGACGCACCACTGTCCAAGAACCATACTAATCCCATCACACTTGATACCAAGCATGCAATCAGTGAAAAATCCAGTTCGAACTGGGAGGCCAATGCCTCTCCCGCTACAGATCCTGCAGCCTTCTTATTTTTCTTCTTCTGTGGACAATTTGTGGCATAGTGTCTGTGCTGGTGACAGTGAAAACACTTCACCTTGGACATGTCTTGCTTCTTGCCTTTCGCACCAGACTGAGAAGCTTTCTTGCTCTTCCCCTTCTTTTCTTTGGCAGCCAAAGCGCAATTTTCTTCATTAGATGCCTTTGATGAAGATCCGTCCCTGGTAGTCCGCCTTATCTCCTCTTGCATGAGATCCGACCAAAGTCGCTCCCATCCCAGCAACTTCTCCCGACCATTGACAGAGTCCTGATAGGAATGCCAACTCTTCGGAAGACCAAGGAGAGCCAGGTCCACCAAGTCCTCATCATCGACAGTCAACCCCACACTTCCCAGCTCATCTCTGCATTGAGTGAACTTCGTGAGGTACTTGGCAATACTGTCGCCTTTCTCCATCTTAATGTTTCTGAGTTTATCCTTGAGCGCCAACTTCCTCTGGTCGCTCTTTCTCTGGAATAGATCTTTCAATGCTTTCCACATCAAATATGGAGAAGCTTTTCCATGCAGGCTGGATACAATGTGATCCTTCACGCCCTCCAACAGAATCCTTCGACATTTCGCCATCTTCTTTTGCCAAGCCTCAACTTCAGCAGGATCAATAGGCTTTTGGACATCCATATCTATGAACTCCTTCAGCCCATTATCTTCTAATACTGCCTCCATCCGATCTTTCCATGCAACATAATTCGAACTGCCTTCAAGAGCATATTCGAGTCGCAAACCGTTGAAAGACATTTCAACTTCGGCACCAAGAAAACAAGCTGCTGCAAAATTCGAATTCCAAGCTCAAAAACTCAACTGCTTCTGGATCTATGAGAACAAATTATTTCTAGCACAGAGATCGACTGTAAGGGAATTTACTGGATATATCACCTTTCAGAGAAAGGATGGATCCAGAGGCTACCTGGCCCGTTACAGACTCTGTCTACCGAAATAAAATTGTAATCACTGTAATAGATCCCGTTGATCAATTCCCTCTGATACCATGTATAAATTTGCTGAATAATGAATATTTATCCACTGAGATTATCCTGGTCACACACTAATTCGAATTCATGCATAACACATAACCTCTTCTACAATTAATCATCAATTTGCGGAAATAGAAACAGTCGCATGCGCACATAAACACAATATGTAATGGGGAAAGCTTATAGCTGAAAACCCCCAGCTATTTTTTATATTATAATAGAAGAGAACATGTAACAATACATAGCACAATACTCCTCACAAGTACTCAGTACTATCTCCAAAAAGTTACACACAAACTAGCTCAGTTTTGAACAAGTCACGGGTTCAAAACTCATCCACTGTTTGCCTGCCTCTACTGCGCAATCCAAGTTGGTGTAATGAGAGATCCAAGTTCAAAAATCCTTGGCTTGATCTGTGAAATTCTCATTGGCAATGTCCTCCAATGCTTGTGCAAGTCTCATGCACAACTAATGTCACAACTAATAGAAAACTCACCCTTTCATCTACCTCTTCCACTGGTCTTCACTGAATTGTCCATGCACTGCAGTCAACTGATGTGTTCCTTAGTTGAATAATGAGTTAATACTTAGTGAATTAAATAATATTTAATTCACCCCACTCATCTCTAGTGTATTAGCCAGTTAAACTAAATACAACTAGTTCAACTAAGTTAACCCGAACACAACTCCACCAACTGTCTCATCAACTCCACCAAAATCCGCCACTTGAGTTCTAACTGAAGTCAACCATGCATGAGCTCACCAAACCCCTAGGAATAGCGTAATTCCTTTGTCAGATGCATGGGCCAAATCCGTAGCTCCAACTGAAGTGTTGTAAGAGGATAAACTGAAGTTTATAGTCCAAATATTATTAAGGGTAAATAATATTTGACTTTTCTATTTTTAGCCTGGCAGTCTAAAAATAGACTCCGCCCAAATGTCTAAAAATAGAGGTCCATCTATTTTTACCAACTCGACCAATCATCCAAGAATATCATACTGCAACTCCTAGACCATGCTCCATATGTCTAAAAATAGACATAGTCTAAAAATAGACTTTGCACCAAAAATAGCCTGCGGGCCCACTTAGTGAAGGCGACTTCATTTCACTAAGCTCCATCATCTTGTTGCATTTTCAACACCACCGAAGGTATCTTTGGATAAATTTCACATCCATATACTCATCCTTCCATGGGTTATGGTTATCCCCAAGGGGGGACCAGTTCCTTTAACGCCTATACCCCTCTGGGAAACATGTATCTCGGTCACATCATGCCTTATGCATTCGCCTAGCCACATCCACTGATGTCAGGGCCAAATTTTTCTCAACCTGTTTACCCAAATGTTGCCCCGCGTAATTTTTATCCTCATGCACAAACCAACGCTCCAACCTCTACATCATTAGCGCCCCTGCTTCCCATGCCTTATCAACCTCCGCTGCAACATCCACCACCTCCTCAAGGTTAGGTGTATGCTTAGCAGAGTGTGAATAATCCCCTAATTCCAAGAAAAAGAACAAGGGGAAGGGAAACTAGAACCAACAAGTGTAGGGTAACTAGGGTCACCAAAGTAATCAACCGAAGGCACCCCAAGGGAACCTAACACTGCAAACCAGCAACAAGGCGGTCATCTCAAGCAGAACAAGCCTCTTCGTACAAAAAAACCTTGTTCATATTGTGGTGTACATGGCCATTATACTCATGATTTTTCCCTTTTACCCTAGATGCACCAACTGTGGGAAGCCCAAGCAGCAACCAGAGGACAACAACCCACCACGTCACTTCATCCAAACACTGTTCTATATCCTCCGACTATGTTCACTAATCCTTTCCCTCAATAAGGATATGTTGCTGCCCAACTCCCTCAAGGTCAGGCTGCTCCCCAACCTCAAAAGTCTGGTACCTATGATTACTAGTTTCTCATGATGAATTCTGACAAGGTTAATACCACTGATGTCAACCTTCAGACATGGTCATGCCAATACGACAAGCAACTCTCTTCGTCTGCAATCAAGTCCCAAACCAAAGTATCACAAAGTACATTTCGAAAACAAAATGTCCCCTTACATGTCCCTCAACTTAAGGCAGAGGTTATTCCCAAGATTCCCAAAGGGCCATTACGCTAAAATGTTGCTCATGCCGAAGCCGCCCACAAATACAACATAGTAGATGATTTGGCACAGTCTCCTGCTGCCATGTCAATGGTGGAAGTCCTCCAGACATGCCCATCACAACGAAAATATCTACTATCCACTTTGGGCACTGTGAATCCTTTAGATGATCGTTTGATTGTCTTTGATGTTGAAAACTCAGAACATCCCCCTCTACCCTCATTCGTTGCCTTCCAAATACTAGTCAAGACCCATAAAGCACATGTTCAACATTGTATCATTGATGAGGACACATCTACCTGTGTGATGTATGCCTCTATTTGGAACCAAGTTGGGTCCCCTGATCTGGCCCCATCCACCATCACCTTGCATGCATGGGGCGACCAATTTTCTCAACCCCTAGGCATGTTCTGTAATTGTCCTATAACACTCGCAGAAAATACTGTTTGTATTGATTTAGAAGTCATTGCTACCCCCTTGGATTACAATATCCTCTTGGTTCATAGCTACACATATGTGACATTAGCTGTCGCATCTGTCGTTCACCGTAAGGTGTGATTTCACCACAATCGAAAGATCATTACCATCGATCAGCTAACATATTATGAACAGAAGTCTCAGACCTCCCCTGAGTCCATCATATCCTCGGTAGCCGATAAAAGATCAGTCGCACCTACCACTAGTGTCTCACTAGGAGTCTGTAAATATTCCACCTTGATGCTTTCCCTGGTCCCCCCCTCCTATCACTGAGCCCATCTCATTGAGTGTTTGCATGTTGCAAGTGTCACAGGATAGCCAAAAATGGCCCAGTACGCCTAGTCAGCAAAATATGCCTACACAAACTACTTGTTATAGGTCAATTTGGGCACCATTCCGAATGACCTGGTTAAATTTGACATCATCCCCATAACCAATGAATAGGGTCTATTATCCCCTATCATTTTAGTTGCTACATGCCCTAAGAAAAAGAACAAGAAAAAATCATCCATGACTTCCATTGCAAGGTTTCTAAGATTTTAAGTACATGTTATATCACCTATGAGCTCACCAACACAATCTCTCAAGGCACTAACTACTTTTCATATTTAGTCACCTCCATTCAAGGGTGCTTTTTAAAACACTTCCTGACACTCAAGGATGTGTTGGTCAATTGGGAGCGAAATTCTCATTGTTCCAGAATCTCCACATGGCTAGTGCCTTCTAGAAGAGTGCATATGTGTCTAACTTCGAATCCATGTGTCCATTCAAAACCTCTGAGCTGGGAAAAATGTCTTGCCTATTATTAGAAAGTCATTGATTATGAAACTACTTTCAGCTCATCTATAAATTGAGCATAGATCCTAGTGCTTGAAAGAAATAAATTTGGTAGAGAAAAGCTGTTGAAATCTCAATTGAGGGTTTTATTTGAGTGATATGTTGTTGGAGAGATGTTCATTTTGATGAGGCTGGGATGATGCTGGAGTTGGTGACATCAAATCAATCATTCGTTGTAACCTCCCCTTCTATCCATTAATAAATATTGCTGCTTACTTTCCCACATATGTATCTGTATAAGCTTCTATATTTCATATTATGGATTCTTAGCTGATGTATATGTTTCATGTTTCATTGATTTAACTGATTAAAGTGAATAGCCATCTATATACTGCAATCTCTTTGTTGTTTAGTGTTTATACTTGCAAGAACTAGTTTAGCGATCAAGCTTGGATTGGAAGCTACAACAAGAGAAAAAGAAGGAGAATAGGAAGCGCTTGGACTCTAAGTGTGTTTCTCCATATTTTTGTATGTCTATTTACTATTAGTAAAAGTATCTACAAAGTCTTTGATCGGTTGTTCTAAATGCATAGTACCACATTTATGGAATGTCTGTAATTCATAATTCCGCATAACACTACTTTTATTCACTCGACACAACCATAAAGATCTCAAAGAACTTATATTTCTGTTGGTGTCTCTCCTCCTCTTTTTCCACTAGAAAACAACCCCCTGAACCTTAATCATTTGGGATCCTTTCCACCAGGGAATTACTCTTCAGGTCATATACCGTTTTTGATTCCCCCACAAGGATTCTTTTCTATGATTTTTATGGCTACATTGAGTTTACCCAATTTGACTCTGGGGATCCTAGTCTGGTACATATATCCCCCTGCAAACACTACACCTAGTCAACTCAAACCATATACAACTTTGAACCTGGTTCAACCAGTCACCATGATCCCTCCCTCTGCTTCAATTTTTTAGCCACCTCAACAGGAACCTACTCTCGTTGTGAAAGCATCCGGTGAGGGTGGAAAAGCCAAAAACAAGGAACCTAAGGACAAGGCTCCCCAAACAGCTCCAACTCCTCCTAAGCCTCCAAAGCCATCAACTCCATGCACTTTTTGTGATGCTATTGGGAATGCCACCTATACCAGTCCCAAGCTTCCTTGTCTCAAACCCATGGTCAACTAGACATTTCCTAAATCTAACATCCAAGAGGTCTACGTTACCTTACTTGATTCAACTAAGAAACTCAAATAGTTGTGCACCAATCAACCTTGTGCTTTGTGCGATATTTATGGCCACTATTCCCATCATTTTACCCATCTCGATGAATTTCACGATACCCTTATGGAAGTTTATGAAATAGAGACTGCTCGTAGTGGATCATCTACTCCTCTACTTGTGAGATCTGGTCCCCTTGCTTCAATAGAACCGAAGGACAGTTCAGCACCCATTGTGATACCTCCCCCCAATGTCGAGATGAAAAACTCTTCAGTCATTATTCTCTATCTGTTTTCATCCACGAGATCCATGGAGGAAGACCCCTCTGGGGTTTCTCATTTTGTTTCTTTCAAAACTTCCTAGTTGAACACCCTCGTCTCAACATCGGTAATGTTTCATCTACCAACTCTTCATCCACTCATAGTGGAGATGTGTATGTGAACCATATCTATCATGATGATGCATTGAGTAGCTCTTCCACATCAAGTGGTATCACTTCCTCCAGTTCTCCCATCTTCCATTCCAATGAGGAAATCATGGAAGCCATGACCACCCCTAATTTTCCTAGGGATGATATGCACCACCGTGCGTACTTCCTTACCTATCTGCGAACCTAGAAATTCCCCCCCCCATATTAGTCGTGATGATCGAAGACGTATACAACACCAAGCCCCTTACTACCTTGTCATCAGTGATGATCTCTATCATCACATTGTTGATTTTTTCCTTCTTCGTTGTCTCATGTACACTAAAGTAGAGAAAGTACTTAATGCCTATTACAATGGTGCTCGTGGTGGCCACCTCTCCGTTATGGTCACTGCCCAAAAATTCATGCGTGCTGGATATTTTTAGCCTTCTCTCTTTGGTGACTGCATTGAGGCAATAAAACACTACTCCAATTGTCAATTATTTTCCCCAAAGGTAGGAGCTCCACCTAATCCCCTCCATCCTATCGTCACAAGCGATCCTTTCTACAAATGGGCCATTTATTTTATGGAGTGTCAACCCCCATCTACTAATAACCACAAGTATATTATTGTGGTTGTCGACTATTTCACCAAATGGGCTGAGGCTATGCCAACGTTCAACAATACAGCAGCTACCGCAACCCTTTTCTTTTTTAACCATGATATCTCTCGATTTGGGGTTCCGAAACAATTGGTATCTGACCATGGCCGACATTTCAAAGATGAGATATGGTGTGAGCTATCCTATCTATTGGGCTTTGAGCACCAATATTCATCATCCTATTATCCCCAAGGTAATGTATAAGCTCAAGTGGTCAATAAAATCCTTAAAAATATGCTTCAAAAAATGGTGAATAAGCACAAAACCAACTGGCACCTTATGCTCTTCCCTGATTTGCAGGCCTATACTTTTTTTGTAAAAAAAGTTTCCGGGTTTACTCCTTTCCACCTTGTTTTTGGTGAGGAGGTAGTCTTACTGATCGAGTGTGAAATCCCTTCCCTTCACCTAACCATCAAACTTCTCCCTGACATGCAACCTTTAGAAAAAAGACTTATCATGCTTGAGCGTGCTTTCGAAGACCATCATGTTGCCTTGAAAACCATTGAAGCTGCTAAGAAGTGCACCAAAGCTCAGTATGACCACAAAGTCCACCCTTGTACCTTCCACGAAGGTGATCTTGTTCTAGTGTATGACCAGGCCCATGATGTCCTTGATCATGGGAAGTTTGACTCATTATGGCTAGGGCCTTACATCATTAGTAAGGATTTGGGTAAGGGGGCATACGTTCTAGAGGATTTCGAAGGCAAACTCCTTCCTAATCCTCGTAATGATCTCTACCTTAAGAAATTTTACCCATAGCATATCCCATCGACATGATTGTATTTATTTCTATCATGCATTTAGGTAGATTACATTGTCCCCCATCATCTCATTTGTTATCTTGTGGCACCTTTCAGATGGATCCATCGTCCACATCATATATCGGCCATGCTGATGGTGCAAGTCGCTTCTCCCAGGATCTAGCCTTGGCAGCATGGGCCATTTTTACCCCTTTTCATTCATTAGTCCTCTCCAACGACACATGCATTGGATCTGCCACAAATAATCAGGCTGAATATGATGCAGTGATAGGTCTGTTAGTTGATGCCCTTTCTCATAGCATTCTTTATATTCATGTTCATTTATATTCCTTGATAATTGTCATGAAATTTAATGGTGTTTACCATGTGCATAACCATGTCCTATTTAGAAAATATTTACAAGTGACGCTTTTAGTGCGTGAATTTGAATCCATTACATCCAGTCATGTACCTAGAGCCCATATTCACTATGTAGATATAATTGCAAACAATAATATAGATTGACACTTATCACATGCATTTATCAAAATACATTAATAAAAAAATGGCAAATCATATACTCGTCATACATAAAAATATGCATATCCATGTTATGTATCGACAAAATCATAAATGTTTGGAGTCTACTAGTCTAAATACATTTGACATTCCCATAAGCATGTTACAAAAATAAAAAAAAGGGACACCATATGCCCCTATCTCTATTCACTATATGGAGGGTCCCAAGCCAATGGCTTCACTCCACTAGCTCGCAGATCCTGAATTGCCTACCCAACCATCACCATGTGCCGCATGGCCCCTCGCCACTCTGAGGGTAGCCCTATACATCCCTCGATGTATTGGTCCTCAAGATCATGCCACTCATGCTTTGATATACCAGACAACAACAGATCACACCTATGATATAAATCCTCCAACAGAGCCTCATAATCAGGTCTCTGGTATGCTCTCGCTCTACTAGATCCCGCAACCCCTGTTGCTGCGGACCTTCCCGCATAGCTTTTTGGATTCACTAGTGCTATATATGCATACAAAAAGTAAATAATTAGTACCACATACATATTCTAAAAAAGTTTAAAATGCACTAAAACATATAACAAATTTCACTTACCATCCGGTCCCCATGCTTGATCAAGCGAAAGTGGCAAGTCAGGGTCTCGTTGAATGTTCATACCGTTGTACGGATAATCATCTATGTAGAGCGGCATCTAATCATAGTGTGTGAAAAAATTGGGTTGGAACACCCGTCCGACTCCCCCTCATCCTCCTCTACGTAGCAATTATCCCCAACAGCGCGTCTTGGGCTCCTGTGGGCCCCCATCTCAGATCTGCACATGTGGTCGGATCGTGGGGATATTCTCAAAGAAGAGCAAGCACAATACCGTACCAAATGCAAAATCGTGGTTAACTTGCCTCCCGCATAGAGATATTTGTTGCTTCACTAAAAACAACATCATATAGGCACACCCATAATAGGTCTCACTTAATACACTCTCTACCAACATCATTTTCCCTCCAGTGATGTGATGGAACGCCAGGTTGCCAAGGATCCGCAGTATGACTATAGAGACAACCCATGTCTCTAGTCGCTCTAGATCACTAATTAGAATGGTCGTTACCTTAGCACGAGCATCTAGTCTACAATGGCGCTCCATAAAATTTGATATATTCTGCCCACGCGGTAAAACTGGATGTATGTTTCCCACTACCCCTAGTGGTGGGAGTCCAGTCAAAAAATAAATGTCCTAGATAGTAAGATCGATCCTGTGCCCTTGCACCATAAATTCCTCCTGGTCTAGTTCCCAATAGCTCACTATCCTCGATAGTAGGTGCTCACCTACCATCATCAGTGGATTCTCAACCAAATTGAGAACCCCATATCTAACAAGTGTTCCTCGTACCACCTAATCCCTCGGGATATTGGCTTGAAGAGAATCCAAATCTCTCTCATGCCACTTGATCTTCAATTCTTCCATACCTGCATAACACCATAATGTTTTAAAGCTCATAAATAAGACATATGCATCACAAATTTTCTAACTCTGGCCCTCAGCCAACCAGCAGACAAAACCCACCTCCAGCTCCAACTCGCACCTTTTTTTCCCTGGAACTACAAGCTCATAGTTTTCCAACTAAATAATACGAGCCGGGTCACATTTCAGGTCATGAATAGTGTGAGCCGTCTATGAGGATGGTCAGGGGTCTCCCATAGAGCCCCAGGGACCTAGGCCACCTACTTGCCACTGACAGATCTTGATTCCAACGGTCGGTTTGTTTTCTATTATTGTCACAAGATTTAGGGCCTTCTTCTCCTCTCCAAATTCACCACATCTCACTTAGCATAATGAATTAAATTGGAGGGAAATCACCCTTTTAATGGAAAACCCCCAAATTTTCCATCACCAATTTCCACCAACTGTAACTGGGTTTGATGAACTGTCAACACCATTAAAAATCTCTCACCGAGCACTATAATGGGTCTTTTTTTTTTTTTGGTAATTTGACACTTCACTAGGAAGCCATTTTCCAAGAAGGGTCACTTTTATGCCCCTTAAAATCAAATTTCTTCATATGCATTGCTTTTACTTGGGGCACCACTTCGCCTTCACACTTATCAACTCATGTATCGATTTTTGTCATGAGTAACCATTTTTTATCATGCTTTTATGGTCCCCATTAGGCTTATTCTGTGTGGCATCATCGTCGAGTCACCCTTGATCAGAGCATCTGTGTTGAGTCATCATCACATTCACAGATGGAGTCTTTCTTGAGTCCCTTTGTCTCCTGTTATAGTATTCCATCCATTTTTTCCTTTCATTCCTGTCGTGTCACCCATTTTTACCTCTAGTCATCCTGTATCTCATCCCTTCTGGAGTCGAGTTAGTCGCTACCAAGTAAACCTTGCTTTTTTATTCTCTGACAAGGGAAGTCATCTGTTTGCTACTCAGTATCCCCTTATTCCATTATCATTCCTGGAAAGCCTCCACTGCCACATCTGAGACAAATTGATTCCTCCCAGCTACCACAGTGCCACCTGTGCCTCAAAGCATTCAAACAGAGGCCAAAGTTATTGATTAAGATTAGATATTTGCCTCAGCGCATCCAGAGAGTTAATTCTGCAAATAAATTTAATGACAAAATATCAGCAGAGTTACTTTAACATAACAGAGAGCCTCAAAAGTCAATAAGAGCTCCCACTGAGCTTAATCTTAAATGAAAAACATTAATACAGTTAGAAACATCTGTAAACTTCTTCATCGAGCCCCTCAAAAGGCTGAGAAGCCATTAAGATTGTATTAATTATCTTTGGAGATCTTTTATCAGATCTCACCTCCTCATTCTTCTATAAATACTACTGGAAAAGATGAGAGAGGGGTTGGTTGCTGAATGTTGAAATATAATTGAGCTTGAAACTCCTACTTGTAAATAGTGTTCACTGGCTCTTGGAGCTCTGCTTGTGATAGATAAGTTAGTCTGGGAAGTGTAGATGATTGCTAAACTAAAGCATTGGACTTAAAGCTGTAACTGGTTTGGAGCATCAATACAACCTGATTTATGGGATCCTGGTCTATGTCGATGGTGATGTTATTTCTTATTGTGAATTGTTATTTTACTTCTTTTTTCACTGTGTTCATCTTCTCTTATAAAGAACAACATGCATAGAGTTAGGACCTACTATATATCAGTACCCTTCTCTGACTGAAAATCTGTATCTACATGTTTTCCTTCATTCGTGTTATTTAGGAATGATTTAATTTAGTTCTAAGCATAGGAATGTTGGCGTTCCCTCGTACTATTGTCTGGGCTAGTTGTTATTCTTAAATGTTATTTTCAGTATATGTTAAGTAGAGATGAACTAAGGAAGATATGGTGTGTCCTGGTCCTAGTTTTATCCCAAAAGACTATCTGAAGGTTTCCCTTGGAATGTGTTAAAAGATGGATAGTTTGAAAGTACTTACCAAATCTTAGGCCATTCTTTGTTATCTTTGTGTTTGTCTTGAAAGTTACCTTCAAGTTTCCCTTTGTTTTTAAATGTTTTCTATTTAAAGTGTATCAAAGGCTGGCTAGTTTAAAAGTACTTACCAGATCCTAGTTTACTTTTATGTTTTTTTTAAGTGTGTGTCAAAGGATGGCTAGTTTAAAAGTACTTACCAGATCCTGGACTGCTCTTTGTTCTTCATATGTTTCATTTCCCCTTCTTGTTGTATCATTTCATTCCATAAATCAAACTTCAAAGAGATCCTTAGACATAGATGACTTGCCCGATGGACCACTCTTGCCCCTTGCTGTTTCAATTAAACCCTCTTATG
>JAXQQM020068613.1:0-75768 GCA_034641835.2 Pinus albicaulis
TAGAATGTGAAGTAGTAAGTCTAAGAAAAGAACTTGAGAAAGAAAAGACTCTGAATCTTAGATTTGCTAAAGGATTTGAAACCTTAGATGAGATTATCAAGGTACAACATTCTCCTCTTATAAAGACAGGTCTTGGATATACCGGAGAATCCTCTCAGGCTTCAGCACCAAATTATCTAAAAGCAGCTACAGCTGGTTTACTACATTCAGCCACTCAGCAAGGGAATAAAGAATCTTTACAGGTAAAGCATGATCATCACAATTCAAGGAATACTAACAGGAATGTCTTTCAAAGAAGCTACAACCAACAGGTAAATTCAAATAGAATATTTCGTGATCGCAAAAATTTCTACTTCAATGGACAATGTTTCTCATGTCACAATTTTGGTCATAAATTTGTTCAATGTGTTGCCTATAAAACCATCATGACAAGAGAAGCAAGAAAGAAAAGGATGGATATTGAACCAAAGAAGAACACCTATAACAACTTTTCTCCTCTTAAAAATGAAGTTGAATGTGCTTATTGCAATAAATTTGGCCATGAAGAATCTGAATGCAGGAGCAAAGTCCAGCCAAAACTACATTTTCCTTCAAGTTCCAAAGTATGGAAAAAGAAGGAATTACAGGTTGAAAATTTTGGGATAGCGTTATTTGCAGAAGGTGAAGAAAATCAATGGTACATTGATAGTGGGTGCTCAAGACACATGACAGGTGACAAAATCAAACTTCTTGCATATAATGCTCTAGAAAAGGAAAAGAAAGTTACATTTGGAAATGATACTCCTGCTGTAATTAAAGGAAAAGGGTCCGTGTTTCTAAAAGAAAAGGTGAAGGCTAATGATGTCATGTATGTGGATGGATTAAGGCATAACCTATTAAGTGTAAGTCAAATGTGTGATCAAAGAACAGAAGTTGTCTTTAGTTCAAAAGAATGTGTGGTTCGTGATCTTGATACAGGTAAAACTATTATAAAAGGGAAAAGAACTCCAAGCAACCTGTATGTATTGAAGAACTACAAATATCAATGTTACTTGAGAAAATCTTCAGAAAATTGGCTATGGCATAGAAGGCTGGGGCATCTGAGCTTCTCTCAAATCAACAAATCAAGCAGACTTAAAGTTGTTCATGGTCTTCCCAATATTACTCTACCAGAGAGTATCATATGCAAATCTTGCCAATTCGGTAAGCAGACCAGAGTACAATTTAATGCCAAAGAAGGATCATCAAGTAAGCCTCTTGAACTCATTCATACTGACATATGTGGACCTATGAGGAGAAATTCACCACGTGGGGAAGAATACTATATCTTATTTATTGATGATTTCTCTAGAATGTGTTGGATCGGGTTGATTAAACACAAAGATGAAGCATTTGAAAAATTTCAGATCTTCAAAGCATTGGTGGAAAATGAATTAGATCTAAAAATCAAGTGTCTTAGATCTTATTGAGGAGGAGAATATACATCAAATGAATTCCTTGAATTTTGTGAAAAAAATGGCATAAAAAGACAGTTCTCTGTAGCTGGCACTCCACAACAAAATGGCGTAGCAGAAATAATGAATAGAACAATTCAACAAATGGCTAGAGCTATGCTTGATGATTCAGGAACTCCTGACATGTTCTGGGGAGAAGCAGCACATACAGTAGCAAACATTCTCAACAAGGCACATGTTCGGGTAAATAGTGACAAAAATCCATATGAACTCTGGTATGGTAATTCTCCCTCTGTGAAGCATTTTAGAGTTTTTGGAAGTAAATGCTTTATCAAAAATAACGATGAAAAGCTTGGCAAGTTTGAACCTAGATCAGATGAAGGGACACTTCTTGGTTACTCATCTACAAGCAGAGCATACAAATGTTACAATAAAAGGCTTGGAAAGATTGTTGAATGTATGATGTTGTTATTGATGAGTCTCCTGCAGCTCCTAAAGAAGAAAAACAAACAACAGAAGAAGATGATGGTGAATTTTTTCCTTCTACATCAAACAGAATTTTGTCCTTCTACATCAAATAGAAATGATATAGACAGTGGATCCAATGAAGAACCTGAAGATGATTTATCTGAAAAGGCTCCATCCAGATATGTTCAAAAGAATCATCCTGAATCTCAAATTTTGGGAGACAAGGAATCAAGTGTACAAACAAGGAGGACTCTTGTGGGATCTTCTAGCTATCTGGCATTTTTATCCACAATTGAACCACACAATGTCAATCAAGCTAGCAAAGATGAATTTTGGATTCAAGCCATGAATGAAGAGCTTGATCAAATTGAAAAGAATCAAACATGGGATTTGGTACCAAGACCACATGATAAAAATGTCATTGGAACTAAATGGATATTCAAGAACAAGTTAAATGAGAATGGGGATTTTATAAGAAACAAAGCTAGACTGGTTTGCAAGGGGTATACTCAACAAGAAGGTATAGACTTTGAAGAAACTTTTGCTCATGTAGCTAGACTTGAAGCCATAAGAATGTTTCTTGCTTTTTCAAGTTTTCAACAAATCAAAGTTTATCAAATGGATGTTAAATCTGCATTTCTCAATGGTGATCTAGAAGAAGAAGTTTATATAGAACAACCGGAAGGATTAATTTTGGGAAATGATGAAAATCTTGTTTGTAAACTTAAAAAGGCTCTATATGGTCTCAAACAAGCTCCAAGGGCATGGTATTATTGTCTTGACAGATATCTTCATCAACAAGGATTTTCAAAGGGGTCTGCTGATAGCAACTTATACACAAAAGTTGAAAATGATAAACTATTGATTGTGGTTGTATATGTTGATGATATCATTTTTGGGAGTAATGAAGAATCTTTGAGTCAAAAATTTGCTTCCGTCATGCAGCAATAATTTGAAATGTCCTTGCTTGGAGAACTAACATTCTTTCTTGGCTTACAAGTGCATCAAACTGCAGATGGTATATTCCTATCACAAGCAAAATATCTTAAGCAAATTCTGAAGAAGTATGGCATGGAAGAATGCAAACCTGTAAGTACACCAATGATAACCGGATGCAATCTCAGTTCTCATGATGACTCTCCCGCGGTGAATCAACCAGAATATAGATCAATGATAGGAAGCCTACTTTATCTCACTGGGACTAGACCGGACATTATGCATGCAGTTGGGATTGTTGGACGATTCCAAGCTAATACAAAAGAGTCTCACCTTCAGGCTGTCAAAAGAATATTCAAATATCTGCAAGGAACTCAAGACTTTGGACTATGGTATCCAAAGAATGCTGATCTTACTCTTCATGCTTACACTGATGCAGATTGGGCTGGAAATGTTGATGATCGGAAAAGCACTAGTGGTGGTGTATTCTATATGGGACCTTGGTTAGTATCTTGGTTCAGAAAGAAGAAAAATTCTATTGCCTTATCTACAGCAGAAGCAGAATATGTGGCTGCCGCATCTTGTTGCACTCAACTCCTTTGGATGATGCAAACCTTACAAGATTTTCAAATCAAATGTACATCTCCTATCTCCATTATGTGTGATAACAAAAGTTCCATCAGTATCTCAAAGAATCTGGTTATGCATTCGAAGACCAAGCACATTCCCATCAAGTATCACTTCTTATGTGAACAAGTGCTTGAACAAAAGGTGAAGTTGGAGTATGTTCCCTCCAAAGAACAAGTTGCTGATATCTTTACCAAACCTCTGCCTAGGGAAGCATTCGAATATCTAAGATAGAAGCTGGGAGTAGTCTCTACCAGTCAGAAGAACAAATCTACCTAAATTCAGAAGATTAAATTGGATATGCGGGTTTCCTGAATGGCAGTCGCGTATATACGCGAGTTCATACACAGTAAACCGCGTATGGTTGGTTACTGACAAATTTTTGGGGTCAGCATTTCTCAGCACAGCTGCAGTAATGTTTGGTATCTCTGATGATGCTTCAACTCTTATATTTTTGTTTCTTTCTATGATATTGGGTGAAGATGCCTTGATGATTTGCTGTTGAAAGTGTTCAGGATGCACAAGCTAAGGGGGAGTTTTGGTCACTTGGAAATGATGCATTGGTTGTACAGTTTCAGGGGGAGCATTAACCTTGCTGGGTATAATGCATTTTTGGCAGTATGATGATTCTGAAATATGATCTCTCTCTTGAGGTCCTTTTGGTATTGGTTATAAAAGTCATATGTGTAATTTGATGAAAAGGCTATGACCTATGATGTAATTTGTAATATTCAGCCATGTAAAGGGCTTGTTCAGATTTGTAAATCCACTTGGTTGGGTAATTGAGTCAAAATGTGTAAACCCACGTGGTTGGGTACTTGGGTCACATATGTAAATCCACTTGGTTGGATCTTTGATGTAAGTATGAGTCCTTGGTGATAGGAAAGGTCATAGTGTCATGTACTTCATTGAATAATAGGAAGATTCAGCTTGAACTTGAGAAGAAAAACCTTGTGTTGGTTTGACCCGCCTTTTGCCCTTGATGTCAAAGGGGGAGAGTGGAATGGTGTTTGAATAAGGGGAGAGTAACGTGGTTGTTGTAGAATGATTATAATCAATGTATCTATCTGTTCTGGTGCTCAAACTCCATCGTGGTTGCCATCAAGTCCAAAGGGGGAGATTGTTGGCAATATGATGCTGAGTGTTGTCCTTGATGGAAACCCACTTGATGAAAATGATGGAAACCTACTTAATGAAGTTGTTCTTTATGAGCTTGTGAATGATATACATCTGATGTATCTACAATCAGTATAGAAGGTGCAAAAGAAATAATTTCCAGAATGGGCCAGAACAGTGATGAAAAGTGTATGTCACAAGGAATACGCGAGTTTGTCTAGGGGAAGTCGTGTATGCATGCGGGAAATAACGTACCAAGTCGCGTATGCTCAATTGCGCTCTAAATATGTAAAAACAAGGGTTACTACCATGGTATTGACCCATTGTATTGAGCGCTGGATTGTCTATTTGATCCCATCCAGGAATACCATCGGAAGTGATGTGGTTTTGACTCGTGGTATTGATGAAGGGAAAATCTATATAAGGAGAATAAAATCATTGTGCATGGTGTGCAAGTGTCTGGGCTTTAATGAATACTTCACTCTGAAGTATATCTGCATGGTTGAACTCTGCTCTTGATTAATAGATCTGAATCTATGATGCATCTATGAATATGGTGAAGGTTAAAGATCTCTAGATCTAGAAATGGTGAATCTCTTGGATGATCTAAAAAGAAGTGATGAAGACCTGGCGCAAATCTGCTGAAGAACTTGAAGAAACCTGGGTAAGTTCATAGATCTGATCTGTTGTGCAAAGTTTATCTTTTATAAATCTATACGCAGGTTCAGTTCGTGAAAAGCGCGTGTATACGCGGATCTGTTTCAACAAAGTCACATATGGATGGTTAGGGTTATTTTGGTAAATGCACAGATGTATACGCGGGTTCACTTCATAAAAAGCGTGTATATACGCGGGTATGATTAAATAAAAGCGCGTATGATATCTGATCTTATGGTTGCTCAAGGTTGAATGTGTTTCTGCATATTTATTCTGAAGTCTGGGTTATCTCTGATATTCTGGTTACAGTGGTTTCACTGTTCTGTTTGATGCATTGGGAAAAGGTTGTTTATTGACAAGTAAAGGGTTGTGTTGGAGCTGTTTGATCCAGTTTGAAAATTGATGAACGTGGTATGCAGTGGATCTGAGGGTTGAAACCTTCAGTCTGAACATAAACTTTATTTTATGGTGGGTGAGATTGCTAGAGCGGGTCCTACAGGATTCGAACAGAAGTAGGGATTTGTTTAAATGAGAAGCGAGGGTTGTTGCTCCTTTCGAGAAATGTTAATTAAATAGAGAGAGGTTGTAGCCTTACGCGAGGTGGGTGCACAAATCTTGGTATAGTATGCACTAATACATGATTGTAAGAATTTTTCTTAATAATAAAGATTGAAGACTGAGACAACGGCAGCGGTGGTTTTCTCTCGAATTGGGTTTCCACCTAAAATCCTGGTGTTCATGTGTGTTGCTTGTATGTGATGATTATTTTGTTCTTTCTGCATTTGTTTACTGTCCACTAAACATCTGATGAATAATTAATGCAATGATCTAAGTCAAGTTTTAAATGCATAATTAGTTCACTGGATATACGCGAGTTCTGTAAAGGATTTCCGCGTATATACGCGAGTTGGCTTCAGGAAAGTAGCGTATGGGTTTTTAAGAAATAAATATCAAAGTTTTGTAACCACCTTTACTAATCTTTGATTAACCCCCCCCTCTCGGTATTTTCCCAACATTGTCGTACGGTATTCTTCCATAAGGACCATCCTTTCTCTCTCGACGCGGATGGGTTGGCACATTCATTAGATGGATGTGAAGACTACATTCCTTAATGGGATCATTGAGGAAGAGGTGTACATTGAGCAACCTGAAGGATTTGAGATCTTTAATAGCAAGTCGCATGTGTGCAGACTCAAAAGAGCATTGTATGGGCTGAAGCAAGCACCATGTGCTTGGTACACATGGATCGACAACTATTTCACTGGACTTGGCTTCACCAAGAGTGAGGCGGATGCAAACCTGTACCAAATTGTGGTGGAGGGTAAGCTTTTAATCATTGTTCTTTATATTGATGATTTAATACTAACGAGTGATGAGCAGTTGATACACTCATGCAAGGCAGATCTTGCAAAGGAGTTTGAGATGAAGGATTTGGGCCTCCTTCATTATTTCCTTGGATTGGAAATATGGCGGTGGGAAGGTGAATAGCGAGAAGGTGAACTGTTTGTGTCTCAAGGAAAGTATGCTTGGGAGATACTTGGTAAGTTTCACATGGAGGATTGTAAGACCATGGATACTCCTCTTCCAGTAAATTGGAGGAAAGAGGATGCTACATCGGTAGAGGTAGTGGATGCCACTATTTATCGGCAGTTGGTGGTTTCGCTCATGTATTTAGTTAATACAATACCGGACATATGCTATGCGGTGAACCAGCTTACATAAGCGATGGTTAAGCCTACCAAGCTCTTTTGGAAGGCAGACAAGCATGTCCTAAGGTATCTCAGGGGGACATCTAAGTATAACTTATGGTATAGACAGACGAATGAGGTGAATTTGCATGGCTTCACGAATGCAGATTGGGCAGGCAGCCCAACGGATAGAAAGAGAACATCAGGAAGGGTTTTTAGTATCGTATCTACAGTATTTTCTTGGTACAACATGAAAAAAATATCCGTGGCACTTAGTTTAGCGGAATCAGAATACATGGCAGCAAGTCAAGCTACATGTGAGGCTATCTGGATGAGGAAATCCTGGTCAGTTTGTTCGGTTCACATTTAGATCCTACAGTGATACATTGTGATAATTAGAGTTGCATTAAAATCTCGATTAATCCTGTGTTTCATGATAGATCTAAACATATTGATATTAGGTATCATCATATCAGATATTGTGTGCGAAGAATCATGTTGCTTCGGTACATTCCTACGGAAGATTAGGATACGAGACATTACGAGGAAGGTGCTCGAGCGAGAAGGGAAATGACCTGCAGAGACGGGATCGGGGTGAAGGATAATCTATCTTGTTGAGGAGATTTAAGATTCAACAGATGATGAGCTTAGTGAAAAGTAAGCACCTTCCTCAGTAAGGGCCTGGATTTTTAGATGTATGTCTATTTTTAGACATGGTGAGCATATTCTATAAGTTACAGGATGCTATTTGTAGATGGTTGGTCAAATGTGAAAAATAGATGAAATTCTATTTTTAGAATATTGGGCGAAGTCTATTTATAGATCGTCGATCTAAAAATAGATGCACGTTGATTATTATTAGCTCTTATTAATAATCTGACAATAAACATCAACTTATTCTCTTGGAGCACATAATTTTAGTGTACATATTTGGAAAATCAGTGAGCTGAAGGAATTACGCAATTCCTAGGGTTTACTGGTGGTTCATGCATGGAGGAATCAGTTAGAACTGAAGTTTCAAAGTTATGATAGAGTTGGAAGAGTAGTTTATGGAGTTGTTATTCAGTTTAACTCGGTTAAGTGAGTTAAGCTCAGTTGAGCTAGTTGTATCTGGTCTAACTGAAAGATACACTAGTGAGAGTTAAGTGAATTAAGTAGTTAATTAATTCACAACTAATAACTCACTAACAACTAAACAGAAACAACAGTTAACTATAGTGCATTTCAGTTCCAGTGGAGACCCAGTGGAGAGATAGGTGAAAGGATGAGATGGACTATCCGTTGTGACTATAGTGATGCATTCAATTCATCTGACACACATTGGAGTTGCCAATGAGGATTTCACAGTCAAGGCAAGGTAGATTCAAATTCATTCAGGGGTCTTCTTCAGCAGGGATTGCGCAGTGGAGGTAGGCTATCAGGTGGCAAGAGATCAGTTCATGGATTCGCAGATTTCTTCTTGTTAGTGTGTGACGATTGATTTTACTGAGAGCTTGATGTACTAAGCTTTGTATGAGATTTTTACATGATCTCCATGATACATAATATATGATATTTGGGGTTTTCAACTTCAGTCTTTCCCATTAAACAACTGTGTTATGTGCGATTGTTTTTATTGCTTCATGTTTTTGCAATTGATTTTAAACTTCCGCAAAATATTAACAATGGAAGGATTATGTATTTAGAAAGAAGATAAATATTGCTAGATCAGGAGAATATGGATATATACATGAATATGTTATATAATTTCTACACCACACAATGTCAACATTCCTGAATCCGAAGGAAAATGCAAGGTTGCAAGTCCTGAAGCGGAGATACCTGAAATAACATAGCTTGTAAAGACTAAGCAAGTAAGCTTTGGCTCAGAAGCAGAGCCCAAGTTCGCGAAGGTTGGAGATTACTGGGATGATGATACCGTAAGTAAGGTTATAGAGTTATTACAAGAATACTAGGATCTATTTCCGATGAATTTTTATGAATTAAAAGGCATAGTAGGATGTTGGTCGCTTTAATTGCTTTCACAATTCAAGCTCCACATAAATTGTCAGCTTGAGAAGTCTTTTTTATTTCCAAAGATAATCTACACTTTGGATATGCTCAATTTCAAAAAGCGAGAAGCAATGTTGCGGTACAGAAGCCACACAATTATTAATCTACACAAATCCACGTGATTCACCTCTCGTTTATATAATTTGAAGTCACATAGCAGTTATAGCAGAGACTAATTTCTCATCGTTGCGGTTAAAAACCCAAACAAAAGAAGACTAATGCACGCAAGAAAGAAATCAATCATACCATAAGCCGAGAACGGGACCCCCTACTTCCTTGGTTAGGAACTTGACATTTGTCTTTGACACTAAATCACACTTTGTAGGAAGAAATGACTTCAGAGACCGAGACCCTATTCCCATGAGGCCAGGAATCTTGGCACTTGTTCTCTTGTTTCTAATCACATTTGAGAAAAAAGGAAAGCAATGAATGAGGAGCTTGAGGACCATATTCCTTATATCGCGGAATCTTCGGCACACAGCTGACATCATACGGTCATACGATTAATAGAAATGGATTTCTCAACTTCCAAGAGTGAATGTGTTCATACCCTGTCCGAGCGCTACAGAAAAAGAGTACTACTAAAAGCTATGCGATTAGTGTTCAGCGACGGTATTAAGAGTAAAGTGCAAACAACGTAAAAAATTAAACAAATTACGGGAATCAAAAGAGGTGAATATTGTGAGGAAGGCGGGCCCTTTCCCTCTTACAAGATTCCCAGGAAGGATATAATTAGAGCGCTCAAAGAAGAATTTATTCACTCATAGTCGAAGTAGTGAGTACATTACTGGATGGAGACTAGCTCCAATTCTCACACAATGTTCTCTGTAGCTTCCTAGCAATGAACTCTCTTCTAATGATGATGTCTCCTCTTTTTTAAAGGAGACAATATCTTACCTAATTTACATGAGAGAAAATCTACGTTATCCCAAATCTGTTCTTTATTTCCCAAAACAAGACTGATTCTACCGTTACTTCCAAAAAAATGATACGTACAAGAACAACATGAATGCTATCTTCGGGATAATCCGAGTGAGTAGTGTCTTCCTTTATTATAAACCTATTCCATAAAGGTTCTTCAGAATGCTAAATTACGCATGACGGAATTTAGCGTGCTTAACAGTATTTGTTTCGGCTGATTGAGTCGAAATATTGTTTTGATAGCGACTTAGCTTATTTCTAACTATTACGCATATAAAATTATCTGTAGATCTTTGGACTTATGTTAGCAACGATGCACTTCAATTAATGATAAAATATATAGAGTATTATGGAATTAAATGTAAAGCAGATTAAACATATAATAAAGAGAGGGGATTTTATATACCTTGGGATAAGAGTAGATGAAAAGTGATAATGGAATCCTTTCTAATCATGGTTCATAAAAGTAAAAATGGTGTCATTAAGTACTCATAGCAAAAATGATACATAGTGGAGTCCTAACATCCCCATTCTAAAAATGTTGCATGTCCTCGGTGACCCTAGTCTGAATCCCAGTCGGACAATCACTTTAAAGTATGAGCATGCAAATTACTCAAGTAAATAGTGGAGAAGGTGACATCACATGTAGGAGCTGCGGATCTCATTTAGATTATGATGTTGCCATAGCGAGGCTTCATCTCTGTCCCGGTCAATTTGGTAGTGACAACTGATATTTCTCTGAAGCGGCCATAAGTGGAAAATGAAAATGATGCCAATCCAGAGTTTACTCCCACAAATGTTGAATGCAACCAATGTAATTAGGAACCCTGGATAATGCAGGCTTGAAGATTGTGAGGGTTTAAAGGAGTGATAATCATGTCTCTCTTTACATGGCTATTTGCCAAAACATAATATTGGCCTTCGATGCGGCAGTTGCCCTTTACTCACTAATTTCTTTGTTGACACTTAAGAAGTGTTGAAGCATCAATGTGTGTCCCATATACCTATGCATTCTAGCCACAGCCAAAATTTATGATATTGTGCTATGAACAACTCATTTTGGGCTTAAAAGTTCAGTACGGATCACAGGAGTCTATTCTCCTCATTATGAACCCTTGAGGTGAACGCGATTTTCAAAGTGAAAGTGGTTAGACAAAAATGAAACAAATGCCCTTATTTGTATATCTCTAGCAATTGGAATAAGATTAACTCTTCTATTGTCGGGAATAGGCCTCATTATGAAGGTAGAGTTCGCATAGCAAAACTCATTTGATCACTCTCGGGGCCTCATTAAAGAGATCCTAACAAATTTCTACGAAGTAATTAACTCATCGATGCATATCATCTTTTATTGCTTTTAGTGAAAAATAACTAATCGTTCGAAAGAAAGAGAGAGTAGTTTACGGAGGGTTTTGCAGCAGTAGCCATCAACTTTTGGACTAATGCAGACAACATCAGGCCATCTTTCCTTATATTCCTTGACTTCCTTTTTGGAGTCCTTGCAGTACATTGCATCATTTGTTCCCAACTATCCCCGGTTAGGCATATACGTGGTTACCGCCATGCTAGCTTATCTTTGGCGTAATATTGTATCTTGTTCTTGACATATTTCTTCTATCCATTGTTCTATCTTGTTCCCAGTTGATTCCATGGCAAAGGTACGTATCCACGGCATGAAGTATATCTTGTAGGTTTGGGACGTTAGTTGAATAGGCTGCAACTGACTAACTTAGGCCGAGATATCTATATTAATGCTTCATATGCAGTGTTGCATTTTAGCACGCGAGGGGCGAGATATACTGTACTAGATTGGTCGCCATACATGAAATGGTGCATTACCCTAACACAGGGCGATGTATCTGAGGTTTTAATTTCCTTTTTCTTCCTTTATAGAGAGCAGCCCTCCTTTGGTTCTTGTGGATGCGATGAGGGCATCCTCTCTTTATTCAGGTACGTGTAGATGCCTCTGGAGATAATTGAATTTTAACTAGTTTTGTAGTAGCTGCCTCTACAGGTAAATGTTGCCCACACTCATGGCACATGTGTTCCTTGCATGGCTCCTTATTTTGCGTTGAGGGTTGTGTGTGCTAACATATAGAGATTCGAGTTCTTTATCAAAATCCCTCTCGGTACTCGAGTTAGAATTCATTGCTTGTAGGCCTCAATTCGGAACTGCAAAGTTCATTCTCTGCCGATACAAAGATGTCATAGTATGTAAACCACGATGCGGCGAGTTTGTTAGCTCATGTTGTTGAGTAATCTATTATAGCAGTCACGATCGTAAATGGCCGGGTTCTTGTGGGGACGGCTATGGCTGATCTCCACTATCATCATGCTTAGGTAGTATTTTTGTACCACGGTGGAAATGCGGTTCTTGCGTTTCGACCTACTTGGGTAAGTGAGCTGATTTCTTGTGTGACAGTCAACGCAGCGAACCATATACAATGTATGTAAAGTGATCTCGAGCGACGGCTTGGTTCTTGGTATTGGCGGTGCCACTGTGGACAGAGCGATTGGGAGGGTTTGAAATGGGGATGAAGATTGGAGTTTTTAATAGAATAGTGGCAGGGTCGAAATGGAGGTGGAGTCCTATCTCACTTGATCCATCTTCATTTTTCTTTTGGTAGGGAAAAGAAACGAAAAGTCCAACGACCCTTTCCTTTTCTTTAGAGGGGAGGGTTTTTCTCTGGGGAAGGGCTTTTCGAGGAAGAGGTAGGAATTTGAAATTTAGCCCATGTCAAGTGGATTTTGAAGCTGAGGCTTGTTGGGGTTCTTTTCTTTTTTACTGAGTGGGTGGGGAAGGGGGGTGTTAGAGAGAGTCAAGTCACTAGGGACAGAAGAAATAGTGCAGACTGGGTTGACTCTTCTAAGTCAGGGCGAGCTCGAGGTTGGGGTCAAGCTGAGATATATGGAATATCATCACCTGGCTTGTCCTTCATAAGGAATTTGAGGAAGTATCATGAGAACTTTTCGAGAGTTTGTTGGAGATCGTTCTGAGCCTGCGAGAATTTCGAAGCGGTGGAGACGGGGAGTGGGACATGCGGAGGGGATTTTGCGACAGCCAAGCCTCTGCATATCAACAAGCTGGCATAAAGCAGGTGGTGGGTGAGGGATACGACATAGGAATTTAGACCGTCTACACATACATAAGACATGTTTCTAATACAACTAAACGGATATAATGAGGATATTAATCGATCGTCACATTTCTCAAATGGATTCATCGAGACAAAATCGTGAAATTCGTACACTACATGCTTGCCTTCACAGTTAAGTAGTGTTTGATGAACTCTGCACGACAGGTGCTGTGGTTGAGGAAGTGCAGTGCTGAGACTAACCCAGCGGCCTTTGAGTTAGGTAGCTCTATCTGGCACGAAGAAAATCTTCTGTCATTACGCAAATTGAGACATAACTTTGCTGTACTGTTGAACCATGATACCAATAGATGGCAACCCTAATACAGGACATATGTCACTCTCATTCGGTGACAACTGCTGCGAACTATGAGACAGAAGGAAAATCGCCTTGAAGGTTTTGTGCAAACTCTAAGACTTGTTCTCTAGGTCAAATTCCCCAATCTTTCAGAATATCTTGTCCATCACTTGTTGGATCGATGAGGCTTCGGAAACAATTGAAGAAGATTTATGGAGCCGAGCTCATGTCATAAATGGCCGAGCCCTCCATCGTACGACAAAAGCTTTGAGTTATGCGCGAGCTAGGAGAATACTGGTAAACACAAACCACGATCGCGCTAGTTGTTGCCTCGGAGAACTGCAAGGTCTAAATGACGGCGGAAGTAGATATGACAAGGGCGGAGAAACGATTAATCACGCGAAATGATTGTTGAATTTTTGAAATTCCCTACGTATGGTGTAATGATGATTGAGCGTGTAAAGATGCGTCATCATTATGAATGAAATCCTCTTACAAGATTGTTTAAGCTGAATTACAACTAAAACCTCATACCTTACATTTTCACCTTTGATTTAATAATTCGAAGTGTCAGGTGCTTCAAAATGACTTAGTAGCATATACATGGAAGAATGCAGCGGAATTTCTCGAAATTTAGAACAGTGTAACGGTTTACTGCGAAATGTGTGAATAATTTTTTCACCCAAGGGATACGAAGTATGAATGTGGAGAACCAAAAAGCTTATATACGGTGAGGAGAAATGATGCTTTAAAGAATCGAGATTCTTTAAATGGTGTTTCGACGACGGAAAAATGGAACGATACTGGAATTCATTTTGACACGGTGTTTCGACCAGTAGGCATCAGAGAAAAATGGGATAAATGACTTGGAGTACAGTAGAAGTGGGAAAATATTTGATAGGGGAATAATTTCTTTCGATAAGGGATGAAATCTTTGCGTGAAGAAGATATTTCGGGGGATGGTAGGAGTGGGAAAGATGGAAAAATGGGAATAATGTAGGAATGGAGTATGAAGAGGATATTAACTTCAGAAATGGGGGTAAAATGAGTGGGAACAAGCACGTGATTGAAACTTTGAGATCTTCTCATGATGAATACGGCTCCTCCTTAATGAGCTTTCGAATACGCAAAATTCAATTGTAATCATGCCAATCCTTGACGGGGATTATTAGTGCTAAATCTAATCTAATACTAAAAATACGGTCACAGGAAAATTAAATGCGTGAGGACGCAGAAGACTCCCCCATAGAAAAAGATAATGAATATCGGTCATGCAAGCGGTCTTGAAATCCTCTTTTAGAAACGGGGGCGTGATATATGACGGAGCCTATGACAATGACTAGTAGTGGCATGTTTTAGAATCATCAATGTGTTAAAGTCTACTTAGTTCCATTTGACTTGACATCTACCTCATCATGGTCCCGAGCGAGCGTGATACGTAACTTACACGAAAATTTTCAAGCAGAAGTCACTACAACAAGGCCCAATTACCTTTTTGGAGCTGCTTGTGATTTGATAGTTTTGTCTATGCCACTTCATCCTTTGTTGATGTATCACTGGTTGTTTGATGGATGGCATCTAATCTCTTTTCATCCAACTCCGAGGAAAAGGCTGCCCTTTGCAACTAGTTGCATGCACGCATCAGTCAAATCAAGATTAACGAAGCTAAGCTGAGTTCTTTAAAGTTTTAATCTCGAATTCACTAGGAAAAACAACATTTCTTTACCATATACAATTCATGGGAGGGGAAAAACACGTAGATGCTTTCTCCCAAGTAGTTTTGCTAAGCCCATAATGCCTCGGGGAGCCTTTTGGGACCCGATCCTTAGAGTTGTCCTTCAACTATTGTTTTAGTTAGAATGGCTTCTAAAACTTTTATTTGTAGCTTTCCACTACATTGGCTACGGGGTGGTATGGTGTAGATCATTCTATGTTGAATATGATATTTGTGAAGGGTAGATTTTAAAAAACCATAAGGGATCAATGGAGGTCCTCCATCGGTAACTGCTCTCTCAGAGTTCCAAATCTAGTCAAAGATTTCTTCAAATAAGAAAAGCTAGGATAGCCTCTATACCATTGGCTCTAATAAGTGCTTTGGCCTCCACCCATTTAGTCATATAGTACGTACGGACTAATATATAAGTTCTTTGATTGGATGGAGGTTAATGGGTCCTATGAAATCCAAGGCGTTACATCTTTCAAATGGATTCGAAACTACATAGGGGTTTAATGGAATTTGGTCTCTATGATTAGGGTTGACCCATTCTCTGGCATTTGTCACAAAAGCCACTTACATATTTCTTTGCATCCTTGAATAATGAGGAGCCAATAGTAACCCATCCTCAAAATTTTGTGTGTTGTTCTCTTATCAGCAAATGCCCTCCACAAGGAGCCATGCATGACAAGCTTTCAATATCGCACACTTCATCTTCTCTAATGCATCTTCGATTTCTGATCGAAGCCCTAGTGTAGAAAAGACACAGCTTATCCCAGTGACATACAGCACTTTGTTCGTACAATTCTTCTCTTTTCTCTGTATGACGAATTGTGGTAGTAATTATTCACGCTAGCAAATAATTAGCAATATACTGCATACCATGGGATAGTGAGCGGCAAAACAAATACTCATCGGGAAAAGAGAATCATCTCATTGGAATATCATTGTCGATTTTTTAACCAAGGTGAGAAATCAGCCACACGTTTCTTTACCGGGCCGATCTACAATTGTGATATCAAATTCCTGCAATAATAATAGCCATCGAGTAACTCTAGCATTTTGGCATGCAGATTTATTCATTAAATACTTAATAATAGAATGATCGGTGTGCATGAAAAGTAGAATAACCGATGATATAGTGTCGAAATTTATTAATCAGCATAGATTAAAAACTCCTTCTATGCGCTACGTATAATTAGCTCATTGAGGGTCATGTTCTTACGATAGAGTATATAGCATAAGGAAGATGGTTTTCTCTTGTCACAAGACAGACTCCAATTGCGATGATGCGAGCATCACATAGATATCCATGAAAGGGAGATTCCAATCGGAGCCCCCTCAAAATAGGGCTCGAGTAGACAAGCCGATGCTTGAGTTCTTCAAAGCTTTAAACAAGAATTACTCCACTTTACAATTCGGCATTTTTCATAAGCAACACAAATAATGGAAGATATCTTAGAAATCTTTAATAAATCTTATGTGGTATCCGATATGTCCTAGAAAACTTCTCACGTCGGTTTTAGAGTTTTAGGAGCAGAGAAGATTCGAATGAGCAATATTTATAGATGGATCTACTCTAATATACCTTGAGATGAAATAAAATGTCAAGCACTATTCTGTCACTCATCATCATATGGCATTTTTCGGTACTTAGGGAGAGGTGAGCTTGTATACATATTTTAAGTACTTTCTCAAGAGTTTTGTAATACATCTTCAAAAGCACACCATAAGGAGTAAACATCATCCATAAATATTTCCATGAGAATCATTCGACTTATATCAGGAAAAAAATTCCTACTCATAGCAGCTCTTTGAAAAAGGATTCTTTGGTCGTTACATAGCCCAAATGGAAGAACTCTATAGGCAAAAGTTGCGAGTACATGAGAATAGTCGGTCTTGTCTTGGTCTTGGGTGTGCGGAATTCTTATACGAGTTATACCCACTAAATCCATACTAGAAAAAGAAAATAATTTCTTCCCTGCCCGGACTATCCAACTACACGATCAATGAAGTAGGAAAGTGATCCTTTTTGAGTAGCTTTGTTTAGGCTCTGTAGTCAACTTACATACTCTCCATTTCCCGTTTTTCTTAGGGACAATTACTAATGGGGAAAACCCATTCTTTTACGTCGGATATAGGGTATATAAATCACATGCATTCAGCTGAATTTTTGAAGTTCTTCCTTAACAATTTCTGCGTAAATTCAGGATTCATTCGTCTTTGGAGTTGACAAACGGTCGGCTTATCCCTCTTATTTAATGTAAATTCGATTGAGTACATAATTCGGAAAATACCTTTCATATCATATAATCCCATGCAAATGCCTCCTTATATTCATGCAATACTTCATCAATTGTTGTGTATCGACATCAATGTTAGATCGAGGTTATGTTTAATGTCTTGCTGGGTTCAATTTCAAGCTTTGTTATGCTTTTAGATGAGATAGTGGTAAGTACGAGATGAGTCTTGATTCGATGCTTTTCTTATTACTATCGGTTTCAAAAATTACCGATTAATGTGATTATTGTGTGTTTTGACAACTGTATGAAGAAGGTTCACTAAATAAGAATTATTATTATCATCTATCCTCTGTATCGTCTTTACAAAGTTAAAGCTTGTCCAATAGTTAGAATAGTGTGAAACTGACATTATCATCATAATCCATCCATATAGAATCTGTCATTATTAATTATTGGTGTAGCATGAGGATAAGAATGCATTTTGGCTTTTTGTTTCATAACCATTAGAAAGTGTCATTGAACCGGATACACACATGCGATAAACAGCATCATTTGCTGGCCCCAGACCATAGCCTTCCCTAGAATTGGACTGTCCCCCGACTTTGTTTTAGTCTGCAATACAACAAAATCATTGGGTATTTTCCGGGGATTCAAGCCCCAAAATAAGTAGGTCCTCAACAACTCCTTCGGAGTTTAATTGTAGAACGATCGGCCCAACTCTAGAATGGTGGGTGTATCTCTGCGAATTCGTCGTTATTTGATTTGCTTAACAGATTGTGAAGTTTCGAAGTCACATTATATTAATTACGGCACCTAAATCTACCGGAACTTGATCATTGTTTTACATGCTCTGACTGTTCTTCGTAGGATGGCTGGGATCACCATATTTCCCGGGAGGGGCTTTTTCAGGACAGTTAATGCGGTTATAGAGTGCCTCCCATCACATGTCTTGTATTAGGGGTCCTTAGTTTTCCTACCCGGAGTTTTCTTAACACAAATATCCTCTTAATGTTCGGCATAAATTGGTACAGCTCTCTTAATGCTTGTAAAAGATTGGAATTTTAACATACAAATTTTGCAATTCCCCTAGAAGATTACAAAGCGGTGTTTAATTTATTGGATTCAAACCAACTGGCTAGGGGAATGGTGGATACTATTATTTCCATTCTTGTTAGGAGGGTGGTTGTGCTTTCACTTATGTTTCTCGAGTTTCCTCTTTATCGAGAATCGAAGAAGTTATGTCATCAATAATCATGGCTCTACTATTTTTCAGGATCTCAAATGAATATCGTTACATTGCATAGTAGGAAATATGCGATTCTAGAATATCATAACTTGCACAACTTTATTATTGGGGTTAGGGATTTGGTTGCCGCGTGTGGGGTCTCATTTGGTTACTTGGCGGAGCATTTGGTGTGAGAGGAAGTGGTTGTTGGAATTGAAGGCGATTGATTTGGATACGAGAGTGGTTGACTTCTCCAATTTGAATTCCAAGGGTTAAAAGAAGGTAGATCTCTTGTGGGGCAGGAGTCCACATCGAAGGATCAACAAAGGGTGGGTTTGATTCTTTGCATGGGTAGGAAATTCATTTGATTGAAGGGTGGGTATTGCATTTGATTGAAGGAGATGGGTAATTTGTTTGACCAAAGCGAATAATTGTTCCAACGATTAAATGGAAGTGCTAAGGTTCATACCTTGTACTTTTGGTTGCCATTGTCTTCTTTGAGTTCATGGAGTATGCGCCAAGCTTCTTCTTCCGTTGTTGCAATCTTTTGCCTTTATTCTAGTAGAGATGGACTAATTGTTTTGTCTCATGATCTTATCTCTCACAAAGGGTACAAATTGGTATTTTATCCATTGGGCATTCCCTTAGTGGATGTTTGTCTCACACTTGAACCCAAAGACGGCCAGTTGCCTTAACACGACTGACCTGTCTTCTTAACACCTCAAAGTGTCAATTTGTGAAGCAAAAAGAACTTAACATCTCGGTTTAAATTCTTCAAAAGTAAAATTACCTATTTCAGCTCTTGTTACTCCTCCATTGGCTGCAGTTACTGCCACTCTTGAATAGAGTGGAATCTCTTGTTCACACGTTTCTCTTTACGGTCCCACTAGAACACCTCTTAGCAAGTTCACAAATCATCATCATGTGATTCCTTAGATATATCTCCCCTATGGCAAGCATCGTTTAACATATCTAAGCAATCATCACTTAAACCTTTAAAGTAATATTGTATTTGCAATTTCCTTACTTATATTCGGATGATACGGATCTCTGTATATTGTATTGCGAGCCTTTCTATATAGTCTGGGACTCTCTATCGAGTCCACTTTTGTGCCATACTGAATAGTTCATCCTTCTTTTCTCTCGATTCGGCGATGGTCTTGATATTTAAGCGAGAAATTACATTTCATACTGCTCCCATGTTGTGATCACACGACTTCCAAGGCTCATGAACCATCTTAAAAGCATTCCCTTTAAGGTGACATTTGGAAACTGCAGTTTCAACTTTTAGAGCATTATGTAACATAATCATATACACATAATATATCAAGATTCAAAAAAATTCATCTAGGGATCTAGAGGATAAACCACTTGAGGATTAGATTACAGCGAACAATGGAATATTTTTCATAGGAGTTATCCACAGAGGAAGATCACTTTGATAGAAATCCCAAGGTAAAGAGGAATTTTCATTCCTTACCTTCTCCTTGAGGATCTACACGTCCCTCACTAAAAACCATCATTGTTTCCTTCCATTGTTGGCTCTCCTCTCACACTTTCGCTGCGATGTATCAGAGATCTTCTTGGCTCTTCAATGTTTTCCCTTTGGTCGATCCAATGCCTCTCTACTATTTCCTCGTGTGTACCTACATGATTTACTAACACTCCTCTTGACTCTCCCGGTCTTGTTGTGGTTCTTCTATATCTCGGGACCCAAGCACTTCCTGCTGTTTTGTAATCTAGGATTGAGAGTCTTGAAGTTTTGATTTTTTCGAGAACTTAATCTGTGTGATAATCGTACCTTTGATACAATCTCGATCAATAAATTTTCTTCCTCCCTGCTTCCTTTGCCACATGTGGAGTCAGTTTTCTTACAGTTTTCAGCGTCCTCTCATACAATCTACACATTTAAAAAGAAAAGATTAATGCTTTTGAAATCTATAATTACCTTCCGTGCAACGAGCGCCAAAATGTTAGGTCGCTTTAATTGCTTTCACAATTCAAGCTCCACATAAATTGTCAACCCAAGGAAGTCTTTTTATTTCAAAGATAATCACGCCTTTGGATATGCTCAATTTCAAAAGCGAGAAACAATGTTATGGTGATGAAACCACAATTATTAATCTCACAAATCCAACGGCTGATTCACACTGTTTAATCAAAGTACTGGAAGTCACTTAAGTTATAGCAGAACTAATTTCTATGTTGCTGAGTTTAAACCCAAAACAAAAGACCAATGCTGCAAGAAAAGAAATCAATCAACCATAGCGAGGAACGAGGACCCTATTCATGAGTTGGGAACTTGCCTTTCCTTTGCTGACACTTAATCTGCATAGGAAGAAGACGGCTTCCAAGAGACCAAGACCCTATTCCACATGAGCAGAATCTTGGCCACTTGTTCTCTTGTTTCTAATCTACTAACGAGAAAAAAAAGCAATGAATGCAGACGGGACCCTATTCCTTTATCTCTGGAATCTTATTTTCCTTCTCGGCCATCCTACACTCATACTGATTAGTAGAAATGGATTTCTCAACTTTGAGAGTGAATGTGTTCAATACATGCTGGCCCAGCTAAAGACCCTGCAGTACTACTAACAATGCAGTGCAATTAGTGCTCTAACATACGAGTATTAAAGTAAAAGTGCAAACAACGTAAATAATTAAACAAATTACAGAGGAATCAAAGGGTGAATCTTGTGAGGAAGGCGGGCCTCTTTTCCCTCTCACAAGAATTCCCCGAGAGGAAGAATTAAATTAGAGCGCTCAAGAAGGAACATTTATGCACGTCGAAGTAATTGATACATTACTGAATGGAGACTAGCTCGATTCTCACACATGATGTTCTCACATAGCTTTACAGCTAATAGAACTCTCTTCTAATGATGATGTCTCCTCTTTTTAGAGGAGACATCTTTAAATTACATAGAGAGCAAATCTACGATATCCAAATGTGACATTCTTTTTCCCAACCAGGGGACTATTCTGTTCTTCAGATCTTACAGTTACATAGAGACAACAAGAATGCTATCTTAAGGGATAATCCAGTCGCTAGTGTCTTCCATGCTATTATTACTATTCACTGAAAAGGTTCTTCAAGGAATGTAAATTACGCATGATGGTAATTTGCGTGCTTGCAGTTGATTGACAGGCAGAGTCGGTCAATTTCGACAACTCGGCCGCTTGTTCCTAACTCAACTGCATATAACTTATCTACGATCTTTGGACTTATATTTATCAACGATGCACTTCAATTAATGATAAAATATAAGAGCTATTATGGAATTAAATGTAAAAAAGATTAAACACTATATAATGAGGGGATTTTATATACATGGGATAAAGTAGATGAAAAGCTGATCAACTGGAATCCTTTCTAATCATGGTTATAAAAGTAAAATGAGTGTCAAAGTATATAGCAAAAATGATACATAGTGGAGTCACATAACATAGGGATATTTGGGAGTTATGTGCATTACTTTGAAGCAGAGATACGGAAAGTAGTGAAACAACGCCCATATCGTACTGAACCCAAAATGCAGAAAGAGAATGTGAAAGGAGGAACTTGAAAAGATGCTCAAATATTTGGAGATTATTGGAACTAGTAGAGGAGACTAGTGGGTTGTGGCTATAGTGGTCCAAGAGAAGAAAGACAGCAGAGGAGAGATCAAGATTTTTCATTAGATGCGAAAAGAAAGTTGAATGATGCATGTGTGCATGATCTAGTTTCAACACCATTCGAAACAGTGAAGTTTTGGAGAATGTGGAGGAAGGAAACCCTACTCACTAGAGATGGTTCTCAAAGGGATCCCATCGGATTAGGATCACAGCAAAGTATAGGAAGAGAAAGACCATGTTCGAGGAGGCTGAATGGGAGCTCTATTTTAAAGGTATCACACAATGTCTCGATTTGGATAGAAGAATGCGCCAGAAAGTATTTTCCCGGAGAGTCGTAGTCACCGCATTTTAAAGAATATATGAAAGCAAATTATTGGAGGTGTATTTTGATGGTAGAGCATCTTTGGATTATTAAATAAGTATGTTTGGAGTATTTTCTTAATGTTGGATACCTACATGAAAGTCATCGCTAATCTGTGGAAAATGTTTAGAGGGGGGGCATGAATAATGTATTTCTTTCCGAATTGAGAGCATTAGTTAATCTTCATTATTACTCCGGTGTTTGGCACAATGATAGCAGCAAACATCAGAGGAACAAAAATGCACAGTTTTTTAAGGTGGAAACCCACTGCAGGACAAAAACCACCTAATGAGATATTTACTAATAATTACTTTAATATTCAACTTCAATTGAAAATAAAGATCCAACTGAGAATCTAGAAAAGCATTCTTCTCCAGCTCCAGCAACTATGTGGACGCTCCAATGCTCGAGATTTACTGAGTAGTCAAACTGAATAGATTCCCCTAACACCCAATGAGCTACAACTCACTTTCGGCACCACCCTACCACCCTATAGAAGAATAGAAGAAGAATGGACTCCTGTTTGCGAGGAAAATGGTCCACTTTACAATGATCATAGAATGATCGTAGAAGAAGATATACTAGACCATAACCCCAAATTTGACACAACATACCTAATGATGATCCCTTACCTCCCAACACTGCCTCTTCAGCCTATGGCAGGATAGATACTGAGTACAGATTTGCTACGATAATGTATTTCTGATGACTAAGTACATTGATACCTTTACAATGATTGTATGCTTGGTGTTGCCCCACTTGAAGACTTCATATGATAGAACTTCTTGCTGATTTTATGCACCTTGGTTGCTACTCTTTTATGCTACCCTCTCTGCACCTTTTCATTTTTCTTTCACGTATAAATTACGGTCCTTTGCAACCCCATGACAACACATGATCTAGCTTTTTCTTGCCTTTTAGGAGCTCTAATACTTTAATACGGTGCTATCTCTGTTGACCTTTCAGATCCATCAATGTCCCAGATTTTTATTCCTATAGTAGTCCTCCCCGAGTCTTATTTCCAATGCTGCAATCTATGACTAATTTGGATTCTTTAGGAGAGGTGTATACCCAATCTCTCCACAATGCCCTAAATGCATAGGTACATTTGATAGAGAGCGCACTTGTACATCGTGACACGTGTCATTGTTTCTCCATTTTGGCTACTGTATTGGATAGTAGAAAAACATTACGGACTATGCAACTATCATCTCGAGATTTTTTCTGAAATTCCAATCAGATAATCGGAGAGTGTTATGACGATTTTATCAGAGGTCACTTCTTTGAGATGAATTTCGAAGCACTGCTAAAAACCACCGGCTTCTACGGATCATATACTCCCAAAAATTTTCTTTGTCTTCAGTCTGAAATTTTTAATGCAACTTTGTCAGGATTTTTTCTTCTTCTCATAATAATTTCGACACTGAGACAGCCGTACAGACAACAATTTAAAGCGCAAATTCCACGATGACACATTTAGGATGGCGAAATCCCTTGCATAAAGGGGAAATGAAGATCACGACTTATATGAATGCTTGAAGTTGAGAGAGGGCTTCAACAAGTGACACGTGGGAGGATTTAGGGAGCTTTAAAAAATATTAATTATGACTTTTCAATGACCTACCCCATGGGGATTCATCCCACTGCTTGGGAGTACAAACTTCAAACATGAATATCTCTCAAAGCACGTGAGGAATTACATGGCGTACCACTATATCAACGGAAACATCTCAACAAGTAGAAACCATCAAAAACATTTATTGACCTAGATAATATATTAATTTGGTAGGTCAAAAAAGTTCGATCTATATTGGGTTAGCACAGTGTACCCTGTGGGTTGACATCAATGACAGCGTTGATCATGAAATCTCCTTGAACTGTAAATGTAATTTTTGTGTTCCATATAGGTGATATTATGTGGGCACATTGTTTGAAAACGGAGGGCTTGATGGTAGACCCTACAAAGATTGTCGTCATTAGCACTAGGTTTTGTAGCCACCGAAATAATGTGAAGCAACTATGCACAAAGCTTGGACATGTGGGTTATTATAAGAAATATACATGTCTCATTTAATAAAAATGTATTTAATATGTATATCATTCAACAACGTCATTTCATAAAGGCCTATGCATGAATCCTTTGTACCGATGGAAGAATTTCTATTAAAGAAGGATGCTTCATTTTTGTTGGGATGCCTTGTTGCCCTAGAAGACCTCTATGTATTGTTAGACAATAAGATGCGTATGTATGCTAATATATAGGTTATTATAGGCTTGGAAGAAGGAGTTTCACGTACATGTTGATACGTCCTACATAGCTTTGCGGAGATGTGTTAAGCGAGACACCTTGACACGGATATCTTAATCACCTACCAGCACTTTGCGAAGCTTGATGCAGTGTCTAAGGAAGAGAGGAATTATTCCACAACAAAGTGCGAAAGGTTTAGAAATGAGTACTATGCTTGTAGAAATTCGAGACACTACTTATTAGGAGCGCACTTAAAAATTTTCATGGATCACTCTACGTTGCAATAATTGGTGAAAAAGCATGTGTTGTGGAGATTTGCATATGTCTATTGTTGTTCCAGAATATGATTTTTGAAGTGATAGTCGAAACGAGGACTATTCGCATGCACGTCACGATCATTGTTTTAGGATCGAGACGGGAAAAGAACCAACAAATATTAAGGAATATTTTCTGATACGCTGTTGTTTTCAGATTTGGGTTGCGAGATAGCAGAAATTTTTAGATATCATTCACATTTTCTCTCACGATATTTGCACTGCGGAGTATATTATGCGAGCGGAATAAAAGCGCTAGTAGCTACAGGATTATACAGATTGTGAGACATTTATATAACATGGGGTCGATGAGATACTACGAAGATATGTCCCACTGAGCCGAGAGACTACAAAAGTTCGGTTACGGCGCATTGCGGTGTTGTAGGAGGAATTACACGGGTAAATCCACCTTGAAAAATATTATCAAGGTTAGACTCTAGTAGCCCACAGTACATAAAGGGATTTGGAGGAGTATTAGCAGTGCTTGCGATCGTATGTTGAGGCTGGAAGGCCATCACGGCGGGATGAAATGGCATTGCATCCTCAAGTCATTTTAGAATTTTAACAAATCGGCAGTGATGAATTTGGGGACCAATTGATCCCCTATGGAAAAGAAACGGTGTACGTGTATTATGTATTGTGATATATTACTCTCACAAGTTGGGTAGGGAACCCCTGCACAATACATGAAGAATTTTTGCGTAGACACGGATGTGATGTTTATTTTTGAAAATATTTTATCAAGGTTTGGTTGCGCGAAGATCTGATGAGCTATCTGAGAGTCCCACATTTCTTGAAAAACATTATTGAAGCGTTATTTGCGGACTTTCGAATGCATCCTAAAAAGTACTACCATATCACTCACGGGAAAAATGACACGATTGAATCATTTTAACAAAATTAAGGAGAACAGATGTAACTAAGTTGTGCAACGTCATACAAGGATGACTAGGATTTACAAATTACTGAGTCTTATGGGCCTATAGGACTACATGTAAAAAGTTGTTTGGTAAACTTTGTGTTCGATTGGTATATGGACATGAAGTGATGACTAGTCACTAATGGAATACGTCATGCCTAGTCTCGAGAATCAAAATAATAGTTACGGATACTGGTAGACAATGATAGTATGGAGTATAGATTGGAAGCGGCCTTCTTCCTTGGAGGGAAGATCATTTCATCACGGGATTTCATCAACGCGTTGGAGAAGGAAAGGGAAAAATTCCGAGTATGATTGGAATATTAAGCTAAAAGACTTTTAAGCATGGTGACTTAGTTATTTTGTATATTAAATCAAGTTTGTGAGGTTCCCATGTAGCTGGATGCACTAGTTGGGTCCCTGCATTTCATCAAAAATATCTCGGAATTAGGGGATCAGTTCATCTTGATGAAGTTCGAACGGTGAGTTTTTTTCCTAGATGCAGCAATGGCAATAGGTTGAAGTTATCATAGGGATGGCTCCACCATTGAGTGTTTCACATTGATCTATATGGTTGGAGAAGAGTCTTAATGCTCCATGTAGTTGAAATAGAGCGTAGGGACTATAAGCGACTCTAATGAGAGGAAGGCTTCGTCGAAGTGAAACCTATACACCAAATGTAGTACTAGCCTGGCCCTCGGAAGGGAGACTATACTGGTAAAGAGAGGGTCGGACAAATTTCCTTGACGAATATGACCATTGGAGCTAGAAGATAGTTGATTTGACATGGATTTTACATTACAATAAAGCGAGAGGGATGTGTTTATTATAGTGTATACGGGGGAAATTATGCCACCAAATCCACATTTCTGCGAGGCACATCTAAAGGAGATCATGGAGTTTGGATTTAAATATTCCATAAATATGGCATCTGATCCACATTCAACACTTTGTTCTACGAGCATTATACTTGTGATTTTTCATGTCCCTACGATGAGATATACGAGCGATCCATGCATGTGCGGTAAAGATTCTCGGGAGAAATTGAAGCGGGGAATTTGATTAGAGGGGCTAGGATACATCATTCCTGCGTACACTAACCCAACTAGGGTACTTATACACGAACGGGGTCATGTAGCTAAGAAAAGAAGTTGTAGGAGTAGCTGACGTAAGAAAACAAAGAAAGCCCATCAGTTTTAAACAGTCACTCTGGAGAAAGAAATTTTCCAAAGAAAAATAGACTAAGGCAACACAATATAGGTGAAAGCGAGATAGATAGAGGTTGGAAAGGGTCGATGAAGAAGTTTTCACTGAATTTTCAAAAGATATCGATGCAAAGGATGTGGAGACTTTGTCTCCTAGGTTTCACACCTTATCTATGACAGAAGGAATTTGACCATTGCTATGAAGCGCACGTACTGATTTCTGACGCAACTAAATTCTAAATACTTACACCCTTTTCTACTTGAAGAGTGCTTGTTGAAGGAAATATGTTGGAAAAAGGTGCCACGGATACATTGAAGTACGAGATTTCAAATTTGCCACAAAAAATATCCCTTGGTTGAGCCAGAAAGTACTTGCACTCCATGTATTATGGCAAACTCACCGGAGTAACGAAAGGGTAGATCCACCTAAGGTGGGTGGCATGAGTTTAGAAAGTCGATTTGATGAACATCACTTTATTTGTTTTTCACTTTGGCACTGATAAAATCAAGCACAATCTACATGGGTCGATTCTTTGACCTACAGTCTATCCGATGATTTTCTATGGCTCAGGGTAAAGTGTTAGCGTTAGATCGCGATGTTGATTCGGGAGGATCTTCTGTTCAGCACTTGTCAAGAGTTATTGTACACCTTCGATGTTTTGTGGGCAAATATAAAGATAGAGAAGTTGAGTCGACAATATGGAAATACTATAGCCTCACAAAGAGAACCATGAGATATGCAAATATTCAGCTCAATTAAGGATAATACGGTGCGACTTTTACTACCACATATTTTGGCAAGAATATCATGCAAAAGTGTCAGTCAAGAAAGAAGGTTTCAATACCATAGTATCTATAACTGTACGATACAGCAAGGAGTCATATCGACTAGGCATGGTATTTATGCTAAATGAAATTATTGGATGAATGCGAGAAGAAGCTCGAGGAGGAGGGAAATAAATTTCACTACACATGGCTATTTCTCCTAATTGCACTATTTTGAGATTCAACCACAAGAAAGATTTCAGCACCCTACGCCTAGTTGCATTAAGCACCTAGACTAAGGGTGGGGCCTGATGCTAATTTTTGGGTGCATGTCTATTTTTGTTGTTCAGATTACTTAAGATGGAAAATAAAAATCCAATGTCTATGTCAATCGTAAAATTAGAAATAATGATTGAGCGAAAGTGATAATCTCGTCTAGGTAGTGAATTTAAAAGTTAGAGGTAATCAATTGTAGAACACGAGATAATTCTGATTATACGATTCCAAAGTGCAATACGGTGCATTATAATACAAGTTGTAAAAATTTTTAAACTAAGTCAAAGTGAGTTAAAATCAGTTTATTACTAGTTATGTGAAAAGATACACTAGTAGAAAGTTGTTGTGAAACAGCTCAAAAATAGAAGAAAAAGAGATATCAACGCCTTAGAAATAAAGCCACTTCGAGGGGGAAACCTCCAATACATTACATGAATGAACAATTATTGGATGATACAAATGACAAAACCTCCTTTCTATATATAGGAGTCCATGGGGCCACGATATAATCCTATTGGGGCCACAATGTAATCCTAATCGAGCCTAACAATAATAATGTAAGGGCACAATAATAACAATATGGGGGGTTACAAGGGTACAATAATAACAATAAAGGGGGTTACACTAACAACAATAAGGGACTATACTAGTAATATCAGGGACCTAACATGCCCCTCTCCTTCAAAAGAGTGTTGTCCTCAATGCTTGAGTAGCTACTAGGTGTACATACTAAAATTCTCATCCTCCCATGTGAGAATCTTCGGTGGATAAGTTCTTCCACTTGATGAGATACTCTCGAAATTGATCGATTACGTAGGTTTGTCGAGTTGCTGGTTTTCCGTGATCGCTATCGAGGTTCCAATATGATTTTCCTTCCTCATCAAGATATGGCAATATTGTTTGAAGCTGGGAATATTTTCACCTATAACCTTCTTTAAAGCATGAAACATGGAAAATTGGATGCATACTGCGTGAAGAAGCAAGAGGCTCAATTTGTATGCACATAGTACCGATCTTTTGCAACACCTTGTAAGGACCATAGTAATTTGGAGATAATTTATTATCCTTCTTAGCTTGCTTAAGGGGACATTTGTATGTATGGTTGTAGCTATAAAAATACCCCGGTCTCCTACATCAAAAACTTCTCTACGCTGCGATGTTGATGCTGCATATTGTTTCATTCGATTTTGCTGTGCCAAATTCAAGTTGTCCTTTAAGAGTTGGAGAACTTCTTGTTGATGCTCGATGTGATGCTTCCACTACTTGAACCTTCGAATTTTCTCTTAAATATGATGTGATGGATGGTGGATGATATCCATAAATTTCCATAAATGGGGTCATTTTTGCTTTGCGAGTATGGAAGGAAGTGTTATACCACCATTCAACGAGGAGGTAACTTAGCTAGACCCATTGTGTTTGTTTATCGGATACAAAACAATGAGATATATCACTTCCAAACATGTGTATTTAATATCTCGAGTTTGACCATCATAGATGAGGAGTGATAAGATGAGCTATGAGCTAATTGAGTACCCAAACAAGAAAATAACTCCAGTCCAAAATTTCCGGTAAAAATGGGATCTACTGTACACTCCTGATAACCCTATGGGTTTCCATGTAGCTTTTTGAATTTTGTCCATAAATGTAGTAGCAACTGTACTTTGCTTTAAATGGATGAGATAATGCACAAAAGTGTGCATACTTGAGTAAGTCTATCAACTACCACCATGATGACACTCTTTCCTTGAGACTTAGGTAAACCTATGATAAAATCCATTGAAATCTCCTCCTAACATTGACTTGGAATGGATAAAGGGTTGTAGAAGACTTGGGGTCTTAATTGTCTCGACTTTATTATGGCTTGGAAAACTAAACATTCCACCACAAAAACTTTTGAATATCGAGTTTAAGGCCATCCCAAAAAAAATTCTTTCTTCACCCTGTGGTAAGTTTTTTTAAAAGGCTCTTAGTGTCCTCCTAAAGGAGAAGTTTGCAATTCCAAAGAATCTTTTGTGTTTTAGTTGGGAATTCTTACTGAAAGATATAAGCGATCTTTGTACCATAAAGAAGAATCATTTTTTCCAACTACAATGTATCGGATGTACTAGGATCTTGTCTTTCACTACTTTTGAATGAGTGTCCACACTTCTTTGTCCTATTTCATTCATCTCTTGCTTTGGGTTACTCAATGCGGGTTGGATAATAGAAATGGCACAAAAGTACTTCCACCTCTTCATTATTTCTTCCAATATCCATTTCATTTTTTGTTGCTCTTTGCGATAGTGAAATTTGGTGCACTTGCTCATGGAATTTTGATAGATCATGTTGCATTTCTTCGTCTTCATGAGTCATAGTAGAGCCTTATGAAGAAGCTTAATGGGTAAAGTGATGAATTATTTTATGGGATGCATTTTTAGAACCCAATGCGGTAAGCGTCTATGCTACAATAGGCCCTTTAGGAATCTGACTGGAAATGCTTCTTCAAAGCAAGACTTATGCAATTTCGAAACAAAAAAATGCACACCTTTTTCTTAGCTTTTTGAGGAGCTCGATATTGAAAGCTGGATTATCTCTGTGATTTGTGGATCTTCAATATCTGAAATTTTTCACTGAAGTGACCCTCTCGAATCTATCTTTTGAATGCCATGGAGTCGACTTGATTTGGATTCTTGAAGACAAAGTTATCATATCGATCTCCACAATCACCAAATTATGGAGTAGTTCGGTAGTAGATTGGGTGTACGACTTACCAAGTGTCATTGTTTCCTCCTTTGGCTGCTAAAAAGTCGATAGAAAAGGCAACGACAGTCCATGTTCTTGTGGCACCTTTTTTACGATCATTCCAATACTGATGCTCGAGAGAGAGTTGTGAATATTTTCCCATGATAACCTCTTTGAGGTGAAATTCGGGGAGCACGAAAAAGACACTAACATCCCACAGATCATATCTGCCAAACATATTGCGAACCAAGCTTTGAAATTTTTGCGACGATGTTCCGTCGGGATTTCGACATTCATCGCCTAAAAATTTCAGACTTATGACCCTGTAGATGACAAATATTATAGCACAAATTCCGTGATAGACGCTGTTTAGGTTTAAATTCGAGGAGCCTACATATACCTAACTTCCCATAGAGATCATATCTGCGAAAAATATTGTAGAGACCAAGCTGCTAAAATGTTGCGACAGATTTTCCTCATGATTTCGACTTCTCACTACCTAAAATTTTCGAAAGCTTCGGGCAAACCTTCGTGAGAAAAAACCGTTATAGCGAAAAATTCACGATAGACACCGTGTTTGGGACGAAATGAAACCCTAGAATCCAAAGCTACGATACAGAATGTTGTGAAACCTGACTTCAAAAAAATAGAAGAAAAAGAGATATCAACACCTTAGAAATAAGCCACTTCGAGGGGGAAACCTCCAATACATTACATGAATGAACAATTCTTGGATGATACAAATGACAAAACCTCCTTTCTATATATAGGATCCATGGGGGCCCGATATAATCCTAGTGGGGCCATAATGTAATCCTAGCCAACCTAACAATAATAATGTAAGGGCACAATAATAACAATATGGGGGGTTACAAGGGTACAATAATAACAATAAGGGGGTTACACTAACAACAATAAGGGACTATACTATTAATATAAGGACCTAACATGCCCCTCTCCATCAAAAGAGTGTTGTCCTCAATGCTTGAGTAGCTAGCAGGGTGCTTTCGTATAAAATTCTCATCCTCCCCATGTAGAATCTTCGGTGGGTAAGTTCTTCCACTTGATGAGATACTGCGGAAATTTATCGATTTCGTAGGTTATGTCGCGTTATGTTATTTGTGACGCGTTTGAGGTTCCAATATGATTTTTCCTTCCTCATCGAAACGTCTGGCAATATTGTTTTGAGGCGGGAAGATTTTCACCTATAACCTTTTTTAAGCATGAAACATGGGCATTAGGATGCACTCATGAAGAAGCATGAAGCTCAATTTGTATGCCATAGTACCAATCTTTTGCAACACCTTGTAAGGACCATAGTACTTTGGCGATAATTTATTATCCTTCTTAGCTTTGCTTAAGGGGACATTTGTATGTATGGTTGTGAGCAGTAAAAATACCCCGATCTCCTACATCAAAGAAACTTCTCTCGCTTGCGATGTTGATGCTACACTGTTTCATTCAATTTTGTGCCAAATTCAAAGTTGTCCTTTAAGAGTTGGAGAACTTCTTGTTGATGCTCGATGTGATGCTTCCACGCTTGAACCTTTGAATTTTCTCTTAAAGATGATGTGATGGATGGTGGATGATATCCATAAAGTTCCATAAATGGGGTCATTTTTGCTTGCAATATGGAAGGAAGTGTTATACCATTCGATTGAGAGGTAACCCAGGTTAGGACCCATTGTGTTTTGTTTATCGGATACAAAACAATAAAGATATACTTCCAAACATGTATTTACTATCTGGGTTTGACCATGAGGTTAAGGGATAATAAGATGAGCTATGAGCTAATTGAGTACCCAAACAAGAAAATAACTTCAGTGCAAAAATTTCCCAGATAAAAATGGGATCTCTGTCGGCTCACAGTAAGCCTATGGGTTTCCATCTAGCTTTTTGAATTTTGTCCATAAATGTAGTAGCAATTTGTCACTTGCTTTAAATGGATAAGTTAATGCACAAAAGTGTGCATACTTGGTAAGAATCTATCAACTACCACTACATGATGACACTCTTTCCTTCGAGACTTAGGTAAACCTATGATAAAATCCATTGAAATCTCCTCCCCAAACGTTGACTTGGAATGGATAAGGGTTGTAGAAGTCCCGGGGTCTTAATTGTCTCAACTTTATTACTCTTGGAAAACCCAAAAAATTCGCCACAAAAATTTTTGAATGTCCAGTTTAAAGCCATCCCAAAAAAAATTATTTCTTCACCTTGTGGTAAGTTTTTAAAAGACTCTTGAGTGTCATCCTAAAGGATAAGTGTGCAATTCCAAAGAACTATTTTGTTTTAGTTGGGAATTCTTACTAAAGATATAAGTGATCTTTGTACCATAAAGAAGAATCATTTTTCCCAACTAAATGTATCGGATGTACTGAGGATCTTGCTTTGCAACTTTTGAATGAGTGTCCACACTTCTTCGTCCATCTTCCATTCATCTCTTTGCTTTCGGTTATCCCAATGCTGGTTGGATAATAGAAATGGCTACAGCAATGCTTCCACCTCTTCATTCTTTCTTAAAACATCCATTTCATTTTTTGTTGCTCTTTGCGATAGCGAAAATTTAGTGCACTTGCTCATGGACTTTTGATATCTCATGTTGAATTTCTTCATCTTCATGAGTCATAGTAAGAAACACGAAGGCGTAATGGGTGTTGAATTATTTTTTGGAGGCATTTTTAGAACCCAAAACATTAGCTATGCTGATAGGCCTTTGGAATCAACTAGAAATGCTTTTTCAAACAAGACATGCAATTTGATACACACACCTTTTTCTTCGATTTTGAGCTCGATATTGAAATTGAATTATCTGCATTGATTTGGATCTTAACATCGAAATTTTCCCCAAGGAAAGTAACCCTGCGAGATCTTCTTTCGAATGCCACGGGTTGACTGATTTTGATTCTTCAAGACAAAGTTATGTCAGTCTCCCTGACCAGACAAATTATGGGCCCAGCGTTTGATATACGCAAGTGTACGACTTTCACGTATCGCATTTCCTCCTTTGACTCTAAAACTGATGAATAAACTACGATCCATACTTGTGGCCACTTTTTACAACATTCCAATCAGATGCTCAAGAGAGAGTTATGAATAGTTTCCCATGATAACCTCTTTGCGATGAACTTTAGGAACTTCCAAGAAAGAGACCTAACTTCCACTTATCATATCTCTAGAAAATATTGTGAACCCGAAGCTTTGAAATTTTTCAAAGATGTTCCTCGAGATTTTAGCTTCGCTCTCTAAAGAATACCTTACGGGAAACTTCGCAGAAAAAAAGTTATAGCGCAAATTCTGTGATGACACATTAGAGTTAAGTACAAGAACTGCAAAAATCCCTAACTTCCACAGATCATATCTCGAAAATATTGCGAACCAAGCTTTGGAAATGTTTCGATGATATTCCCAGTTTCGGCTTCACACTCCACAAAATTTTAGCTTCGGAACCTTCGTACAAAAATGTTATAAAGAAAATTCCATGATCCCTTTGTTTGGGAGGCGGTAAACCCTAGAATCCAAAGCTACGATGCCAAATGTTGTGGAATAACTCCAAAAATAGAAGAAAAAAGAGATATCAACGCCTTATAAATAAGCCACTTCGAGGGGAAACCTCAAATACATTACATGAATGAGAAAATTCTTGGATGATTCAAGTACAAAACCTCCTTTCTATATAGAGTCCATGGGGCCATAATGTAATCCTAAGCCAAGACTAACAATAATAATTGCGCACAATAATAACAATATGGGGGTTACAAGGTACAATGATAACAATAAGGGGGTTACACTAACAACAATAAAGGGACTATACTAGTAATATAGGGACCTAACATGCCCCTCTCCTTCAAAAAAGTGTTGTCCTCAACGCTGGTAATACAGAGCGCTTTTGGCAATACATAAAATTCTCATCCTCCCACATGTAGAATCTTCGGTAGGTAAGTTCTTCCACTTGATGAGATAAATTGTTTATTAGTAGTTGTCGAGTTGTTTTCCATGACCGCTTTGGGTTCCAATATGATTTTACTGCTCTCTGGCAATATTGTTTGAGCTGAAGATTTTCACTATAACCTTTTTTAAGCATGAAACATGGAAAAATTGGATGCACTGGTGAGAAGGCTGAATTTTGTACCATAGTACCAATACTGCAACACCTTGTAAGGACCATAATTACTTTGGCGATAATTTATTATCCTTCTTAGCTTGCTTGAGGGACATTTGTTTGTATGGTTATGTGTAAAAATACCGGTCTGCTACCTCAAAACTTCTCTGTTGCGATGTTGATCTACTGTTGTTTGATTCGATTTTGTGCAAATTCGGAGTTGTCCTTTTGAAATTGGATAACTTCTTGTTGATGCTTTCAGTGATCTTCCACTTCTTGAACCTTTGAATTCTCTCTTAAAAGACGATGTGATGGATGGTGGATGATATCCATAAAGTGCCATAAATGGGGTGTGCTGTTTTGAGTATGGAAGGAAGTGTTATACCACCATTCAGCGAGAGGTAACCACTTGACCCATTATGTTTGTTTATCAAATACAAAACAACGAAGATATCCTTCCAAACATTTATTTACTATCTCAGTTTGACCATCGGATTGAGGATGATAAGATGATTTATGAGCTAATTGAGCACCCAAACAAGAAAATAACTCCATCGAAAAATTTCCGGTAAAAATGGGATACTACCTTGCTCACAATAACCCTTGGGTTTCCATGTAGCTTTTGAATTTTGTCCATAAATGTAGTAACTGGCCCAGCCTTGCTTTTAAATGGATGAGATAATGCACAAGTACTGCATACTTAGTAAAGTCCTATCAACTACCACCATGATGACACTCTTTCCTTTGATTAGGTAAACATGTGAAAAAATCCATTGAATCTCCTCCCAACGTTGACTTGGAATGGATAAAGGTTGTAGGGCTTAGGGGTCTTAATTTTCTCAACTTTATGCTGTTGCAGCAAACAAAACATTTAAAGCCATAAAATTTTTGAATATCATATTTAAGGCCATCCCAAAAAAATTATTTCTTCACCATTTGTGGTAAGTTTTTAAAAATCTTTGAGTGTCCTCTAAAGGAGAAGTGTGCAATTCCAAAATAATCTTTGTTTTTAGTTAGGAATTCTTACAAAGATATAAATCTTAGTACCATAAGAGATCATTTTTTCCAACTAAATGTATCGGATATACTAGGATCTTTTAACATAACACAGATGAGTGTCCACACTTCTTCGTCCATCTTCCATTCATCTCTTGCTTTGGTTATCAATATGGTTGGATAATAGAAATGGCACAAAGAAATGCTTCCCCCCTCTTCATTCTTTCTTCAAACCATCCATTTCATTTTTTTGTTGCTCTTTGCGATAAGCGAGATTTGGTGCACTTGCTCCATGGACTTTTGATATCTCATGTTGCATTTCTTCATCTTCATGAGTCATAGTAGAGGCTTTTGAAGGTTTAATGGGTGTTGAATTATTTTTAGGAGGCATTTTAGAACCCAATACGATAGCTATGCTACAATAGAGCCGCTTGGAATCAACTTCAGAACTGATTTTTCATAAACAAGACGTTAGGCGATTTTGAAAAACAAAGAATACACACATTTTTTCCTTGATTTGAGGAGCTCGATATTGGAAATTGACTCATCTCTTGTGATTTGTAGATCTTCAGATAGTACTGCAGAGTTTGGCCTCGATACTAGTCCCTCTCAAATCTTCTTTTGAATGCCACAGACTCTCCTCGACTGATTTGGATTCTTCAAGGCAAAGTTATGTCCAATCTCCCACAATGACCTGAATTATGGATCGGTTCATGAAAGCAGAACTTCCGTATGACTTGCCACGTGTCACTATTTCCTCTCTTGGCTCTGAAATTGATAGACAAGAAACTACGGTTCGTGTACTTTAAGCGTCCACTTTTTCTGACATTCCAATCAGATGCTCAGAGAGAGAGTTATGAAGCATTTTACCATGATAACCTCTTTGAGATGAAATTCGAGAACCTAGAAAAAAGACCTAACTTCATAGATCATATCTCCAAACATATTGCAAACCAAGCTTTGAAATTTTGCGACGATGTTCATCAGGGAGTTTTTCAGAATCGCTCTCTAAAAACTTTTCATCTCTATGAGACTTCATAGAAAACAAATATTATAGCACAAAATTCCGCAATTACCTCGTTTAGGGTTAAATTCAAGAGCCTACAAAAAATGACGTAACTTCCACGAGATCATATCTCACGAAAATATTTGCAAGCCAAGATCTGAAATTGTGCGAAGTATGTTCCTCGAGATTTTCGGCTTCACCACTCATAAAAATTTCGCTTTCTAAACCTTTGTAGAAAAATATGTTATAGCGAAAAATGCAAGGATGACATGTTTGGGGCGGCGAAACCCCTAGAATCCCAAAGCTACGATACCAAATGTTGTGAAACCTGACTCCCCAAAAATATGAAAAGAGATATCAACGCCTTAGAAATAAGCCACTTCGAGGGGGAAACCTCCAATACATTACATGAATGAACAATTCTTGGATGATACAAATGACAAAACCTCCTTTCTATATATAGGAGTCCATGGGGCCACTAAATGTAATCCTAGCTAGACCTAACAATAATAATTTAAGGGCACAATAATAACAATATGGGGGTTATAAGGGTACAATAACTAACAATAAGGGGGTTACACTAACAACAATAAGGGACTATGCAAGTAATAATAATTAATTCACAATGGAGTGATCTCATGCTGGCTTGATGATTTACTATTATTAGCAGCATGCATGTTAGGTCAGTGGAGACCCAGAGTTGAGTTCTAGGTGAAAGAAGAAGTTGTTATTAGTTGTATGATTATTGTCTTTGCACACATGCAACCAAAAACCCATTGGAGTGCCCATGATAGTTGCGCATTCAAGGAAGTCAATAATTCCTATATATCTTAGGGATTGCATCCAGTCATCAAGGATCAGGCAAGCAAGCCTTCTGCCCGGAGGCTAAGAATTGCCATGTGTTGGCTTACTTTTACACATGACAATGTGAGACAATTAGTTGAGTACCGGAGGGCTCTTGGAGAAGAGTTTTGGGTGTAATTGTTTCATGATCCATGCTTAATATACAATAGAAGATAGTGGTGTTTTTAGCTGTAAACTTTCCCCGAGAAATTATTTATGTTATGGTTGATTTGATTCTTCCTCATGTTCATGTGATTAGCAATTGTGTTTTTAATTCCACAAAATATTTGTAGAAGAAATTAAGTATTTAACTTTAGTACATTTTTAGATTGATTGAATCCAAGATATACGTGCATGTTGTATAATTTCTACATGGTATCAGAGCACAGGAAATTGCAGAAGTGAAGCAGGAGTTGAATTTGTGACTGGATAGAATTTGAATTTGCAGAAAGACTTTCTTGGTGCTACAGCTGATTCAAGATCAAAATGGATTTCAACGGCTTGAAGTTGGAGTATGCACTCAAGGGAAGCTCACACTATAGTTCTTGGAAGGATAGGATGGAGGAAGTAATAAAAGACAATGGATTGAAGGAATTCATTGATAATGATGTTCCTAAATCCGCTGTGGAAGATGCTACAAATATTGATGCATGGCAAAAGAAAGTGGAAAAGGCAAGGAGAATCCTGTAGGAGGGAGTACGAGACCACATTGTCTCAAGCCTCCATGGGAAAGCCACACCATATGTAATGTGGAAGGCTTTGACAGATCTATTTCAAAGTAGCAATGACCATAGGAACTTGGCGCTCAAAGATAAACTCAGGAAGATAAATATGGAAAAGGGCGACACCATTCCAAAATATCTAACAATTTTTTTCCAATTTCGGGATGAACTAGGGAGCATTGGACTAAAAGTATTTGATGATGATTTGGTGAGCTTGGCTCTCCTAGGACTTCCCAAGAGTTGGCACAGTAATCAATAATCTGTAAATGGAAGGGAAAAATTGCTAGATTGGGAACAACTATGGTCGGATTTGGTGTAGGAGGAGTTTAGACGGAACACCACAGATGCATCTTCATCTAAGAATGAAGATGAAGAGGATTTTTATTTGTCTACCAAAGAGAGGAAGGGGAAGGAGTAGAAATTCCATTCTAAATCCAAGTCCATGAATGGAAAGAAGCAAGACATGTCGAAGGTGAAGTGTTTTCACTTTCACGAACATGGGAATTTTTCTACTAAGTGTCCACAAAAGAAGAAGAAAAAGAAGGTTAGAGGATCTAAATCTATTGAGGCCCTTGCCCTGCAATTTAATCTTGACTTCTCATTGATCGCATGCATGGTGTCCAGTGCATTGGGACATGTGTGGTATTTTGATAGTGGCACTTCCTTTCACATGACGGGAGATAAGGACCTTTTCAGTGACTTGGAGAAGAAGGATCTCTAGATGCATATTGAAATGGGAAATGAAGGGCAGTACAATGCTGTCGGGATTGGTACCATTACCTTTTAGAGGCATTCAGGTAAACCCTTTAAATTAAAATATGTAATGGATGTACTAGGTCTGAAGAAAAAATTGGTCTCAGTCACAATGTTAGAGGATAGAGGCTATGATGTTGTTTTTAGTGAATAAAAACCTTCCCGCAACGTAAAAAAATAGGACAAGCCAAGAGGATTGGGATTCGAGTTAAGAATATCTAAAATCTAGAGGTGGATGGTTGCGCAATAATGATGGGCAAGGTAGATCAAGTGGTGAGCCAAGATGAGGGAGAATTATGGCACAGGAGATTGCGCCATCTTCACCATAGACCCTTGAAATTCATGCAACATATTTCTATTGGTCTTCCCAGGGGTAAACTTGTGCAGTCAGACACATGCAAGGGATATACTATGGGAAAATATGTAAAGGCCAACTTTCATGAGAAGGAAAACTGAGCTTCAGGGATCCTTCAGACAGTTCACATAGATGCATGTCGTCCTTTCTCTGTTGCTTCAACAATAGAACATAAGTACTATGTAGTATTTGTTGATAACTTTTCTCGTAAGTGTTGGATCTTCTTCATGCAGAAGAAAGGTCAAGCATTATATAAGTTCTGTAAGTTTAAGGCACTGGTGGAGAAAGAGTTGGGGAAGCAAGTGAAGGCTCTTAGGAGCAATAATGGTGGAGAATACATCTCTAACAAATTCAAAAACTTCTGTAGCAAAGAAGGAATTTGAAGAGAACTCATATCGCCTCATAACCCACAGCAGAATGGGGTCGCAGAGAGGGAAAAAAGAACAATTATGGGTGCAACACGAGAAATGTTGCATGATCAAGGCCTACCGATGCATCTGTGGGCGGAAGCATGCAACACAGCGGTACATGTGCAAAACCTTTTTCCTCATAGAGTACTTGGCATGAATACACCTGAAGAGGATTTCACTGGTAAGAAACCTGATGTTTAACACTTTAAGATTTTTGGCTCATCTGTTTATGTGCATGTGACTAAGGATACCAGGAAGAAGCTGGAACCAATAGTTGAGGTTGGGATTTTTGTGGGGTACACTGAAACACCCCATAATTATCGTGTGTATTTTCCAAACAACAAAATGACTGTTGTACGATGGGATATAAAATTTGATGAGGAGAAAGCCATGCAGTTGTACCTTGAGAGGGAGATGGACTTGCATGCAGAGGAGGAACTGTTGGTTCCCAAGGATGATTCTCAAGATGTGGATCAACCACATGAGTAGGTTCATTGAGTGGAGGAAAACATTCATGCAGAGCCATCCATCAGAAATGGAAGAAGGCACACCACGAAAGCTGATAGATTGAGACTTGATTTTGCAGAGAATGTAGGAGCCCCTACTTCACAGCGTAAATAGAGATAATCTCCTAACCAATTTACTAGATACATGACTCTTATGAGAAAATATATTGTTACTGAACCATCTTCCTTTTAGGAAGCAGTGCAGTAGCCAACTTGGGTTGATGCAATGATGGAAGAGTATGGCTCCATTGTCAAGAACATTGCATTGCATATAGTCCCAAGACCGGTCGAAAAATCAGTGGTTGGATCGAGATGGATTTACAAGGTAAAGAAAGATGTTGATGGGAGTGTGGAGAACTACATGACCAAATTTGTGGCTCGGGGATTCTCACAGATCGAGGGGATAGATTATGAGAGACTTTTGCACATGTTGCAAGGTTCTCTTCCATAAGATCCATCCATGCACTCTCACTGTAGATGGGTTGGCGCATTCATCAGATGAAAGTGAAAACTATGTTTCTCAGTGGCATCATTGAATAAGAGGTGTACATAGAGCATCCTGAAGGCTTTTAGATCTTCAAAAGTGAGTCACATGTGTGCAAACTCAAAAGAGCATTGTATGGGCTGAAGCAAGCACTTCATGCTTGGTACACTCAAATAGATAGTTATTTCACCGGACTGGGCTTCACCAAAAGTGAAGCAAATGCAAACCTGTACTAGATTTTGGTTGAGGGTAAGCTATTGATTATTTTTCTTTATGTTTATGACCTAATTTTTACTGGTGATGAGCAGATGATACACTCATGAAAGGAGGATCTTGCAAGGGAGTTTGAAATGAAGGACACGGGACTCCTTCATTATTTCCTTGGATTGGAAATATGGTAGTGGGATGGTGAAATTTTTTTGTCTCAAGGAAAGTATGCAAAGGATATACTGGGTAAGTTTAACATGGAGAGTTGCAAGCCCATGGATACTCCTCTTCCAGGAAATTGGAGGAAAGAGGATGCTACTTCTGGAGATTTAGTGGATGTTATTGTCTATAGGCAGTTAGTGGGTTCACTAATGTATTTAGTGAACACGAGACCAAACATTTGCTACACAGTTAACCAGCTGAGTCAAGCTATGGTTAAGCATACCAAGATCTTTTGGAAGGCAGGGAAGCATGTCCTGAGATACCTAAGGGGTACATAAGAGTATGGTCTATGGTACAGACAGCCAAAGGGAGTGAAGCTTCAAGGCTTCACGAATGCAGATTGGGAGGGTAGTCCATCAGACAGAAAGAGCACATCAGGAGGGATATTTTGCATTGGATCAACAACTATTTCCTGGTATAGTAGAAAACAACGATCTGTGGCACTCAGTTCAGCAGAATCGGAATACATGGTAGCAATTCAAGTTGCATGTGAGGCTATCTAGATGAGAAAGATCTTGGTTGGTTTTTTTGGTTCTCAGATGGATCTGATAGTGATTCAATGTGATAATTAGAGTTGCATTAAACTCTTGATTAATCCTTTGTTTCATGATATTTCCAATAATATAGATATCCTGTACCATCATCTCAGAGATTGTGTGTAGAGAAGGATAATGTTGCTTCAATACATTCCCACGGAATATCAGGATGCAGATATTCGGACGAAGGCGCTCACCAGGAGAAAATTAAAATACCATAGAGACAGGATTAGGGTGAAGGATAATCCCTTTCTTGTTTAGAGGGAGTGTTGAGATTCAACAAGAAAATTTCAACACCCACACCTAGTTGCATTAATCACCCAGACTAGGGTGACGCCCACAGTGCTATTTTTGGGTGCATGTCTATTTTGGTTATCCCTTAATTAAGATGGAAAATAAAATATAATATATTCTAAATTTAAACTTGGAATAGTTAACTTAGAGTCATAAAATCAATTAGCTAGTGGATTTCGAGTTAGAGGTAGTTGATGAGGCATGCAAAGTAATTCTAGTTGTAACAGAGTTAGAAGTGCAGTGGTGCATTAGTTAATGCAATTTGTAAATATTTTAACTAAGTTAAGTGTGTTAAACTCAACTGTGATAGTTGTAAGTGAAGATACACTAGTGAAAGATCAAGTGAAATAAATAATAATTAATTCACAATCAGTGATCTCACATGCAACTATTGATTTACTATTATTAGCTACATGCATGTCAGATACAGTGGAGACCCAGTTGAGTTCTAGGTGAAAGGTAAGTTGACTATCAGTTGTAGGATTATTGGCTTGCACACATGAAACCAAACACCCATTGGAGTTCCCATGATACTTGCATAATCATGGAAGGAAAGAATTCCTATATTTTAGGGATTGCATCCATCAGGGATTGGGCAAGCAAGACAGGTTGTCTGGAGGTTGAGAATTCGATATGTGTTGGTCAATTTTTCACATGACAATGTGAGACAATTAACTAAGTACTGGAGGGATCTTGTGAGAAGAGTTTCTTATGTAATTGTTTCATGATCCATGCTTAATATAAAATAGAATATAGTGGGTTTTTTAGCTCTAAGCTTTCCTCGAGAAATTATCTGTGTTGTAGTTCATTTTATTCTTCTTCATGTTCATGTGATTAGCGATTGTGTTTTTAATTCCGAAAAATATTTGTAGAATTGATTCAATAGTTAACTTTAGTACATTATTATATAGGGTGAATCAAATATATAAATGCATGTTGTATAATTTCTACACATGGATGGCATGGAAAGAGCCCGATGAATAAATGTTCCCCATTGTGGACCCAGACATCTGCGAGGCTATGAGGTATGCGTCACTGTGGCATTCAAACGAGCCAAAGAGGGCTATGGAGAATAGATTCTTTTGGGTGGAGTTTTAGATGATTTTGTGCATGGTGATCAGCTAGAAGCCAAGGCAATCACCAAGTCTTTTTGAATAATTTTTCCAAGTTTTTGATTTTAAGGTCAATTTTCACCATGTGTACATTCGTGCAAAGAAGGACCTTGGAGATGTATGGTACGAGATTCCATACTTTGTGACCGAGGACGATGTCACGCGCATTGTAAGTGACTGTACAAGTGATTTTATAACTCCATACATGGAAGGGGCGGTGACAGAGTAGGCAGGCACAAGTGGCATGAATGCAAGTACATTAGGTATGTATACTGGAAATAAGGATACCCAAAAGTATCCCAAGAAGTTCACATTTGCGACTGATAAGGAAGTTGAAATAGAGGTAGAAACAGAGACAGAGAAGGATGACCTGGATACAGGAGGAGGCGATGATTAGGGTGGCACTAACCTAGTTGTTGACCTAACAAACCCCCCATCCCCTTACATTCTCAAGAGGCAACATAGAATTGGTGGAGGAGGTGTGCGGAAAAATATGAAGTTAGAAAAGTCTGTCGGCCCAGAGTTGCTAGTCCTCGGTGAGGGGGAATTTTATGAAATTGGTGATCATAATGTATGACAAGTCACTAAGCATATTTGGGGAAATATTGAGGAAAAATACAATCATGTATTGGCGTAGGTCCACAAGGGCCTCAAGCAATTTAAGGTATAGATGAGCGCAGTGAAAGTAAGTGTGGTTTAGGTGAGCGGGTTTCAAGCGAGCATGGCTCAAGTGAGCGTGGCACTAGCTAGTGTGAGTACAGTAGGTCAGGAGCTGGTAATTACGACTGAAATTTGAGCTCTATAGATCCTTGTAGGAACCCTACATTTTTACATTAATGAGAATCAGGCGTAGACATCAGACTACCAAAATACCAATTTGAACCCCGTTGCACTCCCTTTGAAGGTGTTGCATGATTTTCACAAGGGCGTCACAAAATAATTGCAGATTCGTGAGCAGTGCACCTTGTTGGTTATCTAAGATTTTAAGAAATTTAGGAAGAGGATGGTGGAGGAAAAGCAGTCGGTCGTGCAGGAGCGAGACAAGGAACCTACACACATACATAAGTTGGAGAAATCCATCACCAAGTTTTGCAGCGAATTGCCTGATTTTCATAGAGTCAAGCTGAGGCAGCACTAGAGGAAAAAGTTGAAAAAATCATGATGGCGGTAAAATAATCCAAGGCCAAAGTCGACAAGGTGTGACTTGAGATCTAGATGAAGTTCGTTGAGCTGCAATTGTAATTGCAGCCTGCTACTCCACCAGAGGTCCAGGAGCAACCCACAACGAATATTAAGGCTGCCACTACTAATATTGAATCCACAGTTCAATATTGCATCCAACTGTTTGAAGACATTATTGACGTTTGGGCTTCACTACAGGAGGACCCTCATGTGCAGACGATCAAAGTAGAAATCCATGACTCAGTTAGAATAATTTGATCACATCAAGGTGATAACGCGGACCTTAGTGCCAGCATAATGGTATGCCCATCTCCAAGAGGGAAACTTTTTGCAAGGAAAAATTGAGGAGTTACATCAAAATGAGCATTTTATCACTGCCAGAATGCAGCATTCGGAAGCCGAAACTAGTCAGTTGTCGCAGACCGTGGAGAAACAACTAAAAGTGTTGCACCAGACACAATAGGAAGTTTATAAGAAGATCGTTGGGTCAACCACAAAGCAACTGCTGACCGAAGTACGTGAAGCTGAGAAGCAGTGCACCGAGACACTCCAACCATTCAAGGATGCACTGATCAACATCAAACCAAAGACTGATGGCACACCAGCTGAGTGATGCGGGATGAGTCACATATTTTTGTTGGGGGCATTTTGGACAGGGTACCCCTAGATCAAATTTTTTGTAAAAGAATCCGCATTTTGAGGAGTAGAGCACCTTGTGCACAGAGATGATTAAGAGTCTTAGGGGCTTTGGGGTGGGTCAAAGTCCCCTATTTTGTAAAGGGATAAGATAATTTTGTATATATTGAACTCCTCCCATTGTTTTTGGAGCATGGGATTGTAAAAGAAGACTATATAAGGAGTCTAGGGATATCTCTTGAGAATAGAATGCATATGGATGTAATGCTATATTGAATTAATTTTGTACTATGTTGTTTTGTGAGAAATGGAAGGCTCCTGCAACTAAGTGCGTAGATACCTTAGAAGGTATGCAACTGAGTGCGAAGACCCCTGCAATTGTGTGCGTAGGGAGGAAAGTGTTGTATTAAGAAGATTTGAAATAATAAAAGAAGACTTGAAGATAGATTTTTGTTCTTTGATTATATGTTTGCTTTATCTGTATTTTGATGTTATTAGTGCCAAGTTAGGGTTTTTATCTATGTTTGGATCATGAAGTAATGATTATGGTTTCTTATGATAATTAATGCATTTTAATGTAGAAACGCGCAATGCACAAGCTAGTTAACTAGAAGTGTCGAACAACGACTCTGTAGTTAGCATAGCGATCATGCGAAGCTCTGATAAGTATTCAAGAGAATATAAGCCATAAAGACACAGTCCATAGTCCCTATGGATGCAAAAAACTAGTTCTAGCATCCCATGATATTTCCTCTAGAGAGACTTCGGTCTGCGCAGCAGATTGCTGCTGAAAGGGCCAGTAATAGTTGGTTTTGTTGGTTCGCGCAGGCATATCTGAACTTGGGTCTAGGCCCCATCAAGCCAACAATGAGAATGGAGAGGTAATTTTAGTTTCCATGTTGTCAAAATCCCATGTTTCCATCTCCTAAGTTCCTTCATAGTCTTTTAAATCATCTTGTTGATCCCTCATTTCTTCGTCTCCTTGTTCCTCCCCTTCCTCCAAATTTTTTTCCAATTCCTCTTCTTCAAGAAATTCTTCTTTTGGCCTCATGGGCATCATGGCTACAACTTATTCCTTCGATAATTCAACTAGTTTCTGCCAAGTTAAAAGAGTCTATAACAAGGCATGAATTACCGAAAATCTAAATCCATGATTTGTAAGGAATGCCAATGCCTAGCGTGAATGATCAGCAAACCAGACGATCAATTGAAAATAGTTCAAAATAAAGAAGGGGATATTTATAGCATGCATCTCACGAAATCGTAGGTATGCTAGGAGCTTGAAATTGTATTTAAAAGGAATATATAACTAACCTTCGTAGGTGATATACCAGATTAAGAAGTATACAACATCTGACCGGGGATTTGGTAGCGAATTCCTATCATATCATCTTGCTTTATGTGCCACGTACTCCCCTGCCTGAAATAAAAACTCTGGAAACTCTGGAAATAATTCTATTGTAATATACCACCTTTGTTCATCCTGTGATAACCCATTGACCTCCGAAATGAATTCCTCAGTTACTTGAATTTCTAATCCCAGTCCCTAGAGCTATTTCCTTCCAGATTCAGTGTGAATTCAACTGTCACCCCCTTGTCAAATCCCTACGGGTGCTCAAAGTAAGTATGCCAGCCAGCATTAAGGAAAATATTCCATAATTATTGTTGACACTATATGTGCTCTATGCTCTCAGGTTCATGTCTAATAGACTGACCACCCATTATCAGTTGTTGAGAAGTAGCGTTTGGAGTAGCAAGCAGTCGTTGGGAGAACAGTTAGCCGAGAAACCACGTGGAAATGAAAATGGAGATGAGGGGAAATCAATTTGGGAGAGGGTTATGGTAAAATCACCAGTAACCGTGGTAATTATTATGGTAATAATCCCAATACATTAGAAATTTACACATTTTAATGCAGGAATGTGTATTCATACCAAGTGTAATTTCCAATAAATGTTGGTATATGTGACGAATATAGGTGGAGATATGATTATAAGTCAGTAATGATTGCAGTATAAATGATATGGTCGGTAATTTAAATGTTATTCAATGAGGTACAATAGTACGATACTAATGAAAAAATTATCGTTATCAAATTTAATACAATAATCTCCCCCAAGCTAATTTATGATCATCCTCGATCATAATGGGTCATATCATCATTGAAATGTTAATTAAATTCACGGAGTCATTTGGGGACATACCTAAATACTTACCTCAGTGTATTGTCAGGATCAGTAGAGTATGAACACTAGTGGAGTATCAACATCAGCGAAGTCTCAACACTAGTGGAGCATCGCCACAGAATATCAACATCGTCACGTCGTATAGAGAAAATCGAGATGTCGCAACAAGAGAAGAATAGGGAAACTAAAAAGAGATTTGCAACTTAAGTAGGAACAAGGGTAGGAAATATTGTTGCAACTAGAGTAGCAAAACAAGGAAGGGGAAAAATATCGCCGTAACTAGAGTAGTAGCAAGGGATGGGAAAATATTGTTGTAACTAAGGTATCAACACGAGAAGGAGAAATAGCGCTACAAATGAAGTAACAACAAGGGAAGGGAAAATATTGTTTCACTCGAGTAGTAGCAAGGGAAGAGGAAAAAAATTGCTGCAACTAAAGTAGAAGTAAGGGAAGAGGTTAGAACTGAGTAGATAAAGGGAAGGAGAAAAGTGTTGCAACTAAAGTAGCAACAAGGAAAGCCTGTTGTAACCGGAGTAGTAGCCTTAAGAGATTAGGACAGGGATTGACCGAAGTAGAAGCAAGGGAAGAGCGTTAACCGGAGTAGAAACGCAAATTAATCCCGTAACAAGATTATTTTATTATTCAACAAAAGGTGCAGAGGGAGAATTTTCTTCATAAAAAACTTCAAAACCAAAATCATCAGAAAATTGTATAATGAAGGAGTCCCTAAAGGTTGGATGGTGATACAACCTGAGCTGATGTCCAATGACAAGTAAATGAGTATGTTTATTAACAATGGAAAATCATACAAGAAAAATACATAAAAAATTTCAAGTAGAAAGTACAGATAAAGGTTTCTAGAGAAGGAATACATTAGGAAGAGCCAAAAACAAATTAATTCTTCCTAAGGTCAAAGGAAAAACTTATAGACAGCACACAAGAAACAAGGACTTTTGGCACACAGTGCGGCTATTTCTTCGATAGTCATGCACATCGTGACTATCCCTTTGATAGCTGCATGGTCCTAGGGATGACGGAATGTCACTATCCGGGACCACTTGGCATGCTAGGTTAAAAATATTTTCACTCAAACCAACCAAGTACATTCGTCTTTGAGCCACCTTGAGGCTTTAATGCAACACAAAAAGGAATCCTACCCCCACTCTTGTTTCAGCATCTATCTTGAGCCAAGAAACGGAGGGAGAATTTGAAAATGGTTTATAAAATCCAGACCTTGGAAGAATAAGAGGAAACATATTGTTATGCCGGCCAAACTGTTTCATAGCAAACCAGCTTGCATAGTCCAGCAACAGAGGGATTGGGAGGACTCATATGCTGGCCCACAACCATCTCAGTCTAAGAGAGAGAGGTTCACCACTTGATCTTGATCTACCATCCTTTGGGAGAGTGAAGAGACACTTGGAGGAACTCGAGGGAAAGAGACCTCCTTGTTTTCGGTGTTTGAGCTCCATAGCTCAAAGGAACCTCTTCAAGTGTTTAGAAAAGTATCCATTTTACCACCAACACCTAATAAAGGGAGAACTCTCCACTTGTGTTAGTAGGTTGTTTGATCCATCGATATTTTTCATTTTGTATCTTGTGTTTTGATTTTTTTTTAGTGTTGTATGCTTAGTTTTCCCTCAAAATTAGTTTACATTGTGTCTAATCTGTTCCATTAACAATAGGAAATAATTTTTCTTTGTAACCTTATGCAAGTAGCATCCAACTTGCTAAAGAAGTGTATTTAGTACAACGTTGTGAAAAATAAACTACCACAGGAATGGAAACTCCACTGAATTCTTTCTTTTTGAGTTAATGGTTGTGGATGCAAGTCCTTCTTCCTGCTCGGTTTGCTGCAAACCACCCCTACATCCTCTCATCATCTCTAATCACACCAAATGAAAAGTTTTTCACAAAAAAGGAAGATTTTTTTCATTATGCTCGACAACGCGCATTGTGCTTCGTTAGACGCATGCTCCGCGCTCGTGGGAAGATAACTCGCACGGTAGGCTGGTAAGCTAGTCTTTTTCAAATTTTTTCAGTTGTAAAGTGCTTCGAAACCCATAAAAAAAATTCCATCACCGTGTTCTTGTATATAATGACTAGTTAGGATTATTACTTGCTAGAATTTAGCTTAGCAACTAAGTAGTTTTCATTTTAGTTTTTTTTTTTTTTTTTTTGGCTAATCATACATAGTCTAAGTAGGAAAAAGTAAGTGGCCTTGAATCCACCTATGTTTTCCGAAAAAAACATTTGTTGATAAAATATACAAAACACATAACGTAATTAGCATAAAATTAAGTGGCCCATATATCCACATATCTTTAGCTAATTCAAGTTTTTTCAATTTTTACATTAGATTAGTTCAATTTTGCATTAGGAATTGGGACTAGGACCAAACTGTCAAATTAGAAAGCAAGTAATATCTGCCACCCTTGCACCTCACAGTGAGCCTGGGTATGCACATGAACACTTTCCTAAGGCAATTTTCCATTTCCCTATAGTGCAAACATAGTATAACAAGGAAAGGTGTAAGCGGCATATAATCCACACATCATTTATTGCAAGGAAAAATCACACATTGGGTAATTATAAAATGATTCTAAAGGATCTGCCCTATATGCATCTCATAATACTTGTGATTGTACACTTTAAGGCACACACAAAGCATTGGTAAGCATTGGAACAAAAGGCACCCAGTGTGTTTGGACCCTTATCCTCTTCTTACAGTTACTTCACCAAAGCACACCATAAGAAAAATTGAGACTCACTAAAAATAATCATTAATCGAACTCACTAGATTCTCCCCACATGGGCCACAAAAAAAATTATAGTTCAGGTTAGGACCATCGAGGGTAGGCATCCAATAAACCTCTATGGTCATAATACATTTTGAAACATATATGTTGAATTTTTAGGGAGCTTCAAACCCGTTTATCCGCCAAGGAATGAATACCCGAGCGTTACCAGAGACCCGTTTCAAAGGGGATTAAGCTTAGGCCTAGTGCGTGCAGTACTTTTTGGGGCTACCTGACCCATCTAGTGCTAGTTACTGATAACTGATTACCAAGAAGCTAAAGACTCGAAGTGTCATGTGGGACGATGGTACTTTAGTGACATAAACTAGGGAATCCTTCCCTATAGGTGACGGTGCATGCAACACTTAATTCTCATACCATTACCTTGGTCGATTCTTCGGCTACTAGAAGGCATCGCCAGTTCTTTTGGGACATTAGCCCTAGTACCCATCAGGAGATATCGTCACAAGGCCCAATTATGTTGAGAGTGTAAGGAAGAGTAGGTCTATATAGGCTTTTGAGTATCATACGCAAGACAAACAAAACCACATTTTTTCTTGATTGATCACATAGCTTTAAACTAAACAAAAAATTACCTTTTATTTTTTTGCTTTGTTTTATGTGCATGATCGTATTTTATTTGACAAAAATATTCCTCCCTCCAACAACCCAAAAATATCACCAATATTAAGCTAGTCAACACCATAACAGACCCAACATGACCCATTGATCTAGGCATTTCTTGGACCTCCCATCATTAGAGGGAGGAGTGCCAGGTCTCACGCCATTTAGGCGACGGGGATGACACATCGCCACCATTATTGGTTAATCCTTTATCGGGGTATCTATGATTTCAAACCCCTAAGGGTCACCCAACACCACACCAGTGTAAGCCCCAGCAGGGTCACCACACTCAACCTTTGCTACAACCTCTGGAGGGAAGATGAGCGCTACCCCGTCAAGGAATCATAAAAAAATCCATCAAGGCATGCCATTCCCCAGGCACCTCCCTTAAACCATCAAATTCATATACCAATTTTTCCATAGTATAAAATGGTGTTTAATACACAGTTACCCTTCTTAGCATCACTTAATCTTCCAGATTTAACAAAGTTAACTAATGGCCCCATTGATCATGGCCTTAACTGGCCTCCCATGCCCATGAGTACCTTCAGATATACCAAAATTCGAAGGGAAGCAAGTGGAATACCCAGGAAATCATATCATGACTTTCCACCTATGGTGTTCATTCAATAGTATCATTGAAGATACCATTAGACTAAGACTTTTTTAATGCACCGTAATAGAGCCTGTGGTGAAATGGTATGTTGAGAAACCTTTTCATTCTCATGGAAACTTTAGCGCCCTCGCTACCGTGTTCCTCACCTATTTCCAGCTCCCCATTCATCATGATTCAGGAATGGAACTGATGACACATTTTAGGCAAACACAACCCATCCATATATCGGACCATCTCCACGAATGGCAGCGACACCGTATTTTTTGTAAAGCAAAACTCGACGATATAGTGTTTTCGGAATTATTTTTGAAAACTCTCACAACTGAGATTTCAAAAAACGTGGTGACGCAGAAACCCACCTCCAAGGAGGACGCCATTAGCAAGGCTCAATAACTTGAACTCATTTACACCCAATCAGGATATATTTACAAGGTCCTACCAAATTTCATGCGCTTGCAAATTAATAGAGAATTACCAGGCGGTTCGAATACTATAGACGGTTTGATTGGATCCTTGGCCCAAGGTCACCTAAGAAGTAGTAACCAGTACCCAGGATACTCGTATGATTCTACTCATAACATATCGCAACCTGAATACCATCAAAGTCAGTCTGCACCTTTGCAGAATATGACGAATAGGGAAATACCATACTACAACAATAGGGAGTGTCCATACTCTTCATGGCAAGGGAAATAGTTATCGCCTAGGAATGTTGATACAAGAGAGCCTCCCCAACAATATTACACCAATCAGGGAGAAGGGAACCTATACCCCCCTTTTCCCACACAAAATCCACCACCAACGCAAACCAATGCATCAGTGAATCTTGTGCAACCATCCCAAGATCAACAGTGACAATATTATGATTAGGAGAATAAAAATAATCTTCTAAACTATGCGAAGAAAAATCCAAAGAACAAGAAAAAGGGTGATCCTGGACAAGGAGGTGGTAATAAAAAATAACCCCCATGGTCTCAAACTGGGGGCAACCCCAACCGAAATCAAAACCAGGAACAAAGTTATAACTCCCAAGGGAAAAACAAGAGACTCAGTCTAAGGACAAATCACTCTTGTGCCATATGTGGTGAGTATGGAAATTACACTCACCACTATTGCAAACTCCCCAAATTGAAAAAAATTCAAGGTAACCGAGGACTAGGGGAACCTACCCAACAGCTTGCAGTAATGCAGGAACCCTTCCCCCACCAAGGAGTGGTTCATACTCAGAAAAAAAAACCACCCCAAAATGAGAATAGAGGCAGAACCCACGAAATATACATGGTTGGAGAAGAATTGTTCTTCCAAACACGGAATAGGAACTATGAAACTCCCCTGGATACCAACCCATTAGTTACAACTATGAGCACACCTATCGTGCCATTCACTATCTCCAAAGTACCGTTAGCCATCGCAAAAAAAAATTCAGAAAGCAAAATGATGGCTAAAACAAGTCCTGAGCCTTCAAAATATTATTTTCATAGAAAATTTCTCATTCTTGAAGCCTTCTAATGTTTTCTGACTTCAGAGTGATCTTCACTGCTATTTCATTGAAGAAATCCACCAAGAAACCATGCTAACATCCAAAAAGATTGTTTTTAGGCTATGTTCCATCATTTTCTAAACCTATTTTCACTCCATTTTGTCCTTATTCATCCTCCATTCTTCTCTAAAAACCCCCTTTTTGTCCTTCTCGTTTTACCCTCCAGTTCCTCAAAAATCCTTCAAAATCCATTTTAAACTCATAAAAAAACCTTTGTTATGGTTTAAAAACCATTTTTCTACCTACCAGAACACTAAAAAACACCTAAAAAGGCTTCATTTTAAGCCTTTTTGCTTATATTAAACTTTGGGTTTTTAAGCCCCTTCTAGCTTAGCTCTAGCTCATTTTCCGTCATGAGACCAAGATTTGCAACAGTGCACTTAAAATTTTTCACCCTTAGCTATTTTCCCTCTGCTCCTGGTCACCTTATCCCTCCACAAGACCGAGCATTTGACCCAATCCCTAGCCCCTTCCCTTTTACCTTTGTTCGGCCCCCCTTGATGACGGATATTGGCCGTAGAACCATGTGATCTAACGGTGGTAATTCGCCCTTGCCGTCCCTTCCTTCTTTCCCTTATTTTCCCTTATCCCCGCCTTATCACTCCACAAATCCATCTTAGCCATAGATCATAGGCCTCAAGCCTTGATCTAACGGCTATTACACCTCCCCTCATATACTTTGACCGCTCAACCCATTTCTATCCTTTCTCCCTACACATCAAATCTCATCATTGATCCATATGATCCAATGGCCCCAATCAAACTCGAAATCAATTCCCACTGGGGCCTACCTCCCACTACCCCGTCACCCATCCAATCACTTTTTGACACCTGGCTTCCACTATTTTTCTCTGCCCGAGCATCTTTCTCCCTTGCGCTCATCCCTCCACCGTTGGATCTGCCCCGCTTGATCCAACGATCAGCACTGTGTTTTGCGCAACTTTTGCAGCGGAAGTTTAATGTTCCAAAATCGTGCGATACCACCAGTTTTTCAAAGGCCACGCGACACATTTTAATTGGATCGCATTCGATTCAACACAAATTGCTTACCACCCATTTGCTGCGCGAAAACCACCAACAATTTTCATAAAACCACTTTGCCCATTTTTCACGCCAAATACAGTTTTTGAACCTATTTTCGCAGGGTTTTCTCCATGAAACCTCCTCCACTCCTCTGCCTGCATATTTCACTCCTCTACATAAAATCCTCCTCTTCCACCAGCTTCCTAAACAGTCAAACTCTCCCGCGCAGGTGTTTCATAACATGTTTTATTGGTTTTTGCATGTTTTAATAGCAGCTTTTAAGGCCAAAAGCCCCCCTACATTCCATAAAGGGACAGGGCCGAAAATCATGATCCTTGAAGCTTAAAAAATGTTGAATAGAGGCTTCGAGGGTTAATTTCATAGTTGATCTGTGCTTTATGAGCACTAGTTACATGGTCAAACCCTCAAATTCACTAAAAACCTCCTGTCTATAGCAAAAAAGAAACAACAGTGAATATAAGGCTTGAAGATAAAGTTTAAAGTCAAAAGCCTAGAGATTAATGACTTAATAAAAGAGTTAAAGACTAAAAAAGTGGATTAAAGGGAAAGCCAGTGAATATTCAAAGTTAAAAGGTTTAATTCATAATTTTGAAGGATTAAAGGCTTAATATTGTTGTTTTAAGGTTAAAACATAGTTTAAAGGTGGATTTAGTCAGCAAAAGGACAATTGAAGACTGAAGAAGAATGAAAAAGGCATGATCAGCCTTAAAACACAAAATCACAGTTAAATCAGTGTTTTAAGGTATTAAGATAGATGGATCAGTAAAGGAAGCCTCCAAATTCCACATCAGTAAGGAAATTAAAGCCAAAAATGCCACCTACAGACTTATTTTCTCAAAAGAATACATAGTAAATGCACAATAAGAGATATTTGTCAAAGACGACTCAGAATTAATTGCCAGCCTACCAAAAGCCCCCAAAGTCAACAAAAGTGACTGAAATTGATGAACTTTAATGTAATAATCAATTAGGAGAGTTTAAACATCTGAAATCTTCTCCCTTAGGCGTCCAAAAGGCCGAGAAACCATTACTTTGTATTAATTACAAAAATAACTCTTCTTTACACTCCACCTCCTCATTCTTCTATATTCTTCTATAAAAACTCCGAGAGGAGCACATTGTAAGGGTTGGTCTTTGAATACTCATTGAATGTAAATAACTATTGAGGCTACTGAAGCTCTGTTTTGTAATAGAATGAAGATAGGCTAAGATGAGAAGTCTGAAGCTGTAAAGACCCACTGGACTTGAAGATTGTAACTGGCTTGAACATCAAATACAAGCTGATTTATGGGATCCTGGTCTATGTCAATGGTGATTTTTTTCTTACTGTAAATTGTTATTTTTCTCATGTTTTCCATACTGTCCATTTTCTCTGATAAAGAACAGCAAATATAGATTAGCATTTACTCCCCTAGTACCCTAAATCTCACTGATAAATATTTATCTTTATGTTTTATGCTAATTGTGTATTTGAGGATAATTCAATAGAGTGTGATCAGTCAAGGAATGTTGGTGAGCCCTTGCATTGCTAAGTAAAACTTGAGACTCTGTCCTTGAATGTTCTTACAAAGTTTGCTAACTAAAGTTGAATTATAGAAGTTTATGGTTAGCCCTGTCCTCTAATTTCTTCTCTAACAGTTGCTTTGAAAATATCTCTTGAAAGTATGTCAAAAGCAAGCTAGGTTAAAAGTCCTTACTTGAACTTAGACAAATTTTTATGTTAATCTTGAATGTTTTCCTTTGAATATGATGAAATAAGGCTAGGTTAAAAGTCCTTACTTGATCTTAATCTATTCTTTGTTTTGTCTGAAATGTTTTCTTATGAGAATATTCTGAAAGCAGACTAGGTTAAAAGTCCTTATTTGATCTTAAGCTATTCTTTGCTTTCATATGACTATGCTGAAAGCAGGCTAGGTTAAAAGTCCTTACTTGATCTTAAGTTGCTCTTTTTTTTCTTATATTTTTGCTTCTTTCACCACTTCTTAATGTTTCATATTATAAATCAACTTAAGGAGATCTATTGACATAGATTACTTGCCCCATAGACCACTCTTGAAACTTGTTGTGCAATTAAATCCTTTATGACTCCATAGCCCAATGGATTGACACTGTTTCTCACTCATCCTATCAGCTAAACCATTTTCAACCTACTCACAACTTTACTCTTCAAAATTCTTCCTTCATTTTAATGATATTCATCCCAACCAAAACAAACAAAAAACCCTTGTGCTTTATAACTAGCCTAATATCATATCATAAGCCTTAAAGATCATATCTTTGAAAACACTTATATAGAGAGATCCCTCTCTGAATCTAGGAGGGCTAGATCCTAAGATTCCAAAGTGGTTATGATGTTGGATTTGCAGCATTTTTTCTTGCCAATCTTGCAAACTACAGAGACCTAACAGAGTGGTGACTCAACTAGCAAGATTATTGAGTAATAGATAACTTCACAACTCAAATAACCCCTATTTTGAAATGAAACAGTTGTCACCAAGACTGGTTATTATTGATTTTTGATGGTGAACAACAACCAAACCTTAAAAAACGAGTAAAAATCCTTCACCTGGCGACTCCATTGGTATTCAGTAGGCCTACTGACCCCACTGGTCTTTCCTAAGACTCCACTGGGAAATATTTACCATAACATCATAGGAACTTAGTTAAGAAGACTTTGAGGATTGATTTTTCTTTGAAACAGATTAGTTAGCCTCTTAAAGACTGTCATATTTGGCTAAAAATTTTCTTATCATTGGGTCTAAAAACACTACATAGAGGCTTCTAGAAGAACTTACACTAGAGCCTTTCCTAACCCAAATCCTCCTGAGATAGTTGATAATCCAAAAATTGTCCTTAGGAAATCACCTAAATCCAAGACTCCAACTGTTGCCAGACCAATTCATATAGCTAATTCTATTCCTGAAAACCTCTTAGCTCTACAAGATACACAAGTTGACTTAAGAAACCCATTCAGAACTAGGTCACTTGATGATATATATCAGATAAAATTTGAGTCTCCACACTCACCCCAACATAGTGGTGAACATCCTAGTAGCAGAGAAACCACCCCACCTGACCTTCATTTTATTCATAACTTTTGTTTTTCTCATCCTAGATCTGCTCAATATTCTTTTGCTAGTCCAAATACTACTGTTATTCATACACCCACTGTTCAAACTACTCCATTTCATCCTCCTCCTCCTTTCATAAACCCTCCACTTGTAAACCCCCCATTCTTTCCACAACCTCCTATCATGGCAGCATGGTATGCTCCTCTAGTCCTACCTTTACCTTTAGCCAATTTTCCACAAGACCATCAATCCAAGATTCCATTATATGATGCTAATGGTACTATTACTGCTCAAATACATGTGGACAAGATTAATGACTATTTTGATAGAAATGAGATAGATTATGAGACCATTAAACTTAGATTATTTGCTCAAATTTGAGGGGGAGAAGCAAGAAAGTGGTTCAAAGGCTTGACCCCTCATAGTATTAATGATCTGCAAGCTTTCCATCAAACATTCATAAACAAATGGCAAGTTAGGAAGAACCCTCTTCAAATACTTCAGATTATAACAACCTCAAAATAAATGTTGGGGAGAGTGTGCAAGATTATTGCACTAGATTTAATAGTGTTTGTAATGAACTTCCCCTAGATTTGAAACCTCCACAAGGCTCAGCTTTGGCCAAATTCCCTGAAGGATTTGATCTTGAAATGGCCTATCAGATAAGAGAGAGAGATCCCTTAACTTTGAAAGACATGCAGAAGGGAGCTCTTAGTGTGGAAACAAATCTGATTGAAAAGAGAGCCAGAATGAGAACTGAGAAGAGGGTATCCTATAGGGAAGATACTGCACCTTCCACATCTGACTCAAAACTAGAAAGGATGATGGAAAATATGATGGAGATAATTAGCATACTTGAGAGAGCTCAATCTAGAGAAAATCAATCAGGTCCCCAAAACAGAAATCAGCACCAAAACCAAAACCAGAACTTTAGGAGAAATCAACCTCAAAATAGACAAAGAGATGTTGATCAATAGATCAGACCTCCTTTCCAAGAAAATTATGTTAATGAGGATGAAAAAAAAAATGAACAAACATAGGATGAGCACATGAACATGCTGGGAGTAAGTAATGAGAATTATGATTTCATTTATGAAAAAAAACAAGGTTTATATACACCCTATGATGATAGAAGACCAGAAACAGAATACTATGAACCAGACTTTGAAAATTTCATCATAGGATCACCTAAACAATATGACCTAAGAAGTAAAAAGAATCAAGAAACTCCCAAGAACAAAACCTCTGATAAATCTTCCAAAAACAACCTTGCAAACACCACCAAAAAGATAGCAGAAAATCTTAAAATAGTGGCTGAAATTTCTAATCCAAACAGGGGAAAAGACACACAGATCAATGAAAAACATAGTGGTAACCCCAACAGCACTAGCATTTCAGCTAGTGCTCCTGAAAAAATAATTTTAACTGCTATAAATACTAAAAATCAGCACGTTGATTTTGCTGATGAAACAATCAACGAGAGGTTGTGTAATGTTCCCAAATTTGCACATAGCAATTTGGAACATTAGATTTTGCTACTTTCACTTAGAATAGGAATAAATGGGTAAGGAGGCCCATGAATAATAAAATATGAATAATTTCCACCTTAATAAGGAAGGGGATCACTTCAGGAGCTAAAATTTACACTTATAAGTGTGAACATGGGCAAAATAGATGAGGACATAGTCAAGTTTGACTAAGTCAACATGCATTCTTGAGAAGGAAGAGATCACCTAAGAAAACTGGCTCAATGTGAACAAGGATCAGCCTAAGACACATATATAAACTAGATTGAATATCCATAGTGTGAACAGAGGCATTGGAGGTGGATTAGTTGACCAAGTCAACAACGCAGCCACAAAAGGAGGGAAGCAAGCTAGGGCAGCGCGGTTTTGAAAGAGGAAGCTTCATGAAGAAGTAACCTCAACATTGTGTGGGGTCCAGGGTGAGGAGGCTCACCAAAGATAAAAGGAAGGCATATCATCAAAGGGAATTCATTCATGTATTCAGCTATTTTGGTCTTGAGATCAATTGCATGCTTCAGTTGTTTAGCCAGAGTTGCTGCATTGCTTAGTGCAAAGAATTCCCATGTGGGAATTCCATCCTCTCTTTGGATAAACTTGTTTAATGGATCAAGAGAAGGATCGAGCTTAATTTCAACATTTTTATTAGAGTTTGTTCATCACATTCAGCCACGACACAAAGCCCTCCTTCGAGCGCATCCTTTATGCAACAGCAGCAGCAGCACAACTGCACCCTTTAATTTGATGCAAATCTTTGAGGAGGAGGTGCTTATTTCCCTCAAGGAGTTATAATAAGAGACCTAGGGCCATATATTTGTATTATTATGATATATCATGTCATGTACAACCATTTTTAATATATAGATGCAATAACTGCATTATTTTCCACAGTACTGTTTGTTATTCATGCATTTTGCCAGAAACCTTGCCGAGTGTCTTGTTTTTACTGTATAAGTGATTAAACCTCCATTTCTTTGTTGTATTACTAATAAAAAATTATGATCAGACTTATTCCATCATTTTATGTAGAAAACCTCATGAAAATTATTCTCTCGCAGTATTCAGAAATTTCTGTTTAGCAAAGTCATGGGAAATCAATGTTTTCTAGCCTAGTCGGGAAAGGAGGAGTTGTTTAACATAGCTAGAAGCATTAGTTTGAGCTGAAATTCGGAGCATAGGTCCCTCTTGACCTAAGCTATCATATCCATCCATTTTCACTGCTTATTTTTACGCTCATTTCTGAAAACAACATTTTTAGGGCATAAAATCCCCCTTTTCCCCACTTTCCGGATCATGAAAGGAAATACAAGTTGCTACTGTAACTAAAAATGATTTCTATGTGTTTATTTTGTATATTTTAAGCTTATTCATCATAACAGGACCGTTATACATCTTATTCATTGCGATTTAGTACGGTGGTATCAAAGCTTCAAGCAGCCCCGGCCTTTATGGGGGTTCAATTACGAGAGAAAGAGGGAGATAAAATTATGGAGAGGATGAGCTTACTCTTATCCATTTTTGAGATCCAAAGAATAAATAAGAAAGAGAGAAATGCATTGAAACTCCGAAAGGGTTTCAAGGAGGAAAACAACGATTGAAACAGCCTCTGGTTTCAAAGGCGAGAAAATGATCCACGCACTTCCCATTCTCATCTTCTCATAGAGAGGTGAAGAGAGGGGGAACCACTTAGAGCATGAAATTCTGAGTGGATATTTGGCAGAATATAAGTGCCAACCTAGGGCTTTCAGAAAGACCCTAGATTTTCCTCAGTTTATTCAATTGAGAGAAGAGAAAAGACCCTATAGCCAAAGGGAGATTAAAGGAAATAGATTCCTATTGTCCAAATTTGATGGGTCAACTACAGCAAAAACTTGGGCAAGAAAGCTTGAGGCATTCTTCCTACTTCATCCAGTGGTAGAGAGGGAGGTAGTAGAAGTTGCAGCGCTGCACCTGGAGGGTGAAGTCAATGCTTTGTGGTGCAGTCAATTAAGCCATACAAGAGTGACTTCTTTTTATGAGTTCACTCAAGAGCTGATCAGAACCTTTGATGGAGAAATATCAGAGGAGAGTAGGCCCACACCACCATGGGAGGAGGCAAGTGCCAACGCTACCATGGCCTTGAGAGAGCAGCCTTCTACACTAGCAGTTGGATCAACCAACACATTGAAGAGAGGACCTCTTGCAGCCATAGAATATGTCCCAAGGGCTCACAAAGGTATGCATAAGTTTCCATGTCTTAACATTTAAAAAAAAATTTATGGAAAGGGTTGGAGATTTGGTTGCATATGGCCCAGGATCAAATGGTATTGTTGAGATGGAGGAGCAGGATTCAATGCCTTGTGCAAGCTTGGAGGATTAAAGGGAGATTTGAACCCTCAACCTCATGTATCACTGATAAGTTACACACAACCCTTGAGGTTGGAGTGTGAATTCTTGGAGGATAGAGTGAACCTTGCTCCAAACAAATTCATGCATAACCAAATGTTCATCCGGGAGTTGATGTATGAGATAGCCAAAACACCCTGGAGGAGGGTTACAGCGTGGTCAAGAGATAGTAGTAAGGAGGTTTTTCCTTCTTTACATTCATATCCTTATGTGTTCAATATGGTTGTGGACATGAGATCTTCTCTAATAGATCTCCAAGGAGATGCCTTTCAACACTTCATGAGAGGCAAATAAAAGAAACTAGTTATGGAGGATGGTAGATCTCATTGGAGAAATACCAAGATGCAGAATGATGAGAAGCATCCACAAGGAGTTGAGTGGATGTGGATGGGAGGCAAGAGGCTTCTAAACCACTTGCAAGTCTATGACACTGGGTAGCAAGAAGCAATGCTGCGTTGGCTACTCTTGAGAGAGTTTGGTCAACCTATGAAATGTCCTTTTCCATGGGGTGAGAAGAGGAAGGAAGATTGGTAGGATACTTTCGTCATGGGGCAGCAAGGAGTGTGGATGCATTATGATGATATGGTCATTTTGTTTTCACTGCATCAGTTGTATGATGGAGGTATGAGGAGGCAACAAAGTCATTTGTTGCTTTGGAGGATTGGGAGAGAGCAAGGGCATGATGCTGCAGGAGTAAGGGATGGCACTAGCATAGTGCAAAGAGCAGCACCTCCATCTTGGGAGGATCTCTACATATGCTACTCATACACAGCAGCATTTTGGGAAGAGTCTTTGACACAATCTATGTCAAAGAATTGAGCTTTGAGTTGACAGTGGCCCTACTCCAAAGGCTAGCAGCGCTGTCACTTCGAAGCTTGGATTGCTTGCTGGAGTGTTCTCAAGACCACTTCACAAGTAATACACCTTGGAGGCATGTGGAAGATGAGCATGAGGAAGTAATGGATGGAAGCATCCCTTACCATGTTTTGACCTTCTTGGCTTGGGTTCACAAGCACAAGGAGAAAGATCTACATGCAGCATTTGTGGACTTTCCCTCCATGCATTTTTATGCATGCCATCCTTCAATGGAGGAGTTCACTTGGGAGGGCATTCAATTGAATGTATATCAGCATATGGAGAGATGCACAACCCGGAAGATGAAGAAAAGGTTGGCACAACCACTTCCCTACTCACTTGCAGCAAGGGAGAATTTGCACTTGAGCCATTTCAGCTCAATGACCGAAGTACATGATGGAGGAGGTAAAATTTTGTTTTGTATTTTACACTTCCTTACCTATATGAGTAGCATATCATACCAAGAAGGGTCTTTTCTTCTTGCATATTATATTGTTATGTACTTGAGGCCACTTGCAGCGTTTATGATGGCCATTCTATTTGTGGATTGTGGGGGAATGCCACATGGTTTCGGTGTGCATCATTGGCACCAAATTATGCTTTCATTTTTCCTTTTTGTAAAATGAATGTGGCAGCAAACAAGTGGCTGAAAAGACACTTGTTGCACTATGTATTGAGGTAGGCAAAGAATGCCCTGCGTTGGTTCCATGTTTGGGACTATGTTCTACCTCCTTGTTTTCATATGTTTATGCTTCCACACTATGCTGCTAAAACATTGATTGTAGGAAGCACCATTGGAGGAGTGGCACAAGAGGTGGAGAGGCCCAATGAAAAGATGGTTCTTCACATTATACAAGCTGCATATTTCAGAAAGAACAAGGGGCAGACCTTGATTGCCATGCTTTACATCTTGCCTTCAAGTGAGAGGACTCATTTGGGAGGTTTTAGTTCTTTGGGGAGACACCTCATGGGTGTTGGATTTGATGGGGTGGCTTGGGTATTTCTTGAAGACCGTTATATCTCAGCCATATATCAGCAGCAACCCCATATATATCATAAGTGGAGAGAGAAGCAACAAGAGATGCACATTTTAACTCCACACAATCAACTATGCAACCCACCTTTCTTGCATGAGCCCAAGGTGGAAGAGATCCTTCATGAGTTGCCATACTGGAGGGTGACTCATTTTGTTTGGTTGATAGCTTGGGGAGGAGAGATTCAAATGGGGATGATGAATCCCAATCTATATCAGCCCTCATGCTTCAAGAGGACCTACAAACAACCCATTGTTGCTTCCATGGATGTTTCATTGTCACACAGCGTTAGCTATTTGGGATGCTTCCCAAAAGATGGCTTGCACACTTTGGAGGGGCAACTTGGAGATATATTGATGATGCATCACCTTGATCCTTGAAGGATTTCATCTTATGAGGTTGTTGTAGGGGAGAAGATGGTGCTCTTCAGTCCTATCCTTGCAGTTGCTTGAGGACAAGCAACATTTGGGAGGGGAGGACTGTAATGTTCCAAAATTTTCACATAGCAATTTGGAACATTATATTTTGCTACTTTCACCTAGGAGAGGAATAAATGGGTAAGGAGGCCCATGAAAAATAAAATTATGAATAAATTCCACCTTAGTAAGGGAAGAGATAACCTTAGGATCTGGTTTTACACTTACAAGTGTGAACAAGGACATTTTAGATGGAGACATAGTCAAGTTTGACTAAGTCAACAACCATTCTTGAGGAGGAAGAAATACTCAAGTAAACTAGCTCAATGTGAACAAGGATTAGCCTAAGACACATATGTAAACTATATTGAATATCTCTAGTGTGAAAAGAGGCATTGGAGGTGGATTAGTTGACCAAGTCAACAGCGCAGCTACAAGAGGAGGGAAGCAAGCTAGGGCAGCGCAGTTTTGAAAGAGGAAGCTTCATGAAGAAGTCACCTCAACTTTGTGTGGGGTTCGGGGTGAGGAGGCTCACTAAAGATAAAAGGAAGGCATAGCATCAATGGGGATTCATTCATATATTTAGCTATTTTTGTCTTGAGACCATTTGCATGCTTCAGCTGTTTCGTTGGAGTTGCTGCACTGCTTAGTGCAAAGAATTCCCGTGCGGGAATTCCATCCTCTCTTTGGATCAGCTTGTTTAAGGGATCAAGAGAGAAGGATCTGAGCTTAATTTCAGTATTTGGCTTGGGACCATTCATCCACATTTAGCCACAGTGTAGTCTCCTTCAGAAAACTGCGTCCTTTATGCAACAGCAGCAGCAGCACAACTGCACCCTTTAATTTGATGCAAATCTTTGAGGAGGAGGTGCTTATTTCCCTCAAGGAGTTATAATAAGAGACCTAGGGCCATATATTTGTATTATTATGATATATCATGTCATGTACAACCATTTTTAATATATAGATGCAATAACTGCATTATTTTCCACAGTACTGTTTGTTATTCATGCATTTTGCCAGAAACCTTGCCGAGTGTCTTGTTTTTACTGTATAAGTGATTAAACCTCCATTTCTTTGTTGTATTACTAATAAAAAATTATGATCAGACTTATTCCATCATTTTATGTAGAAAACCTCATGAAAATTATTCTCTCGCAGTATTCAGAAATTTCTGTTTAGCAAAGTCATGGGAAATCAATGTTTTCTAGCCTAGTCGGGAAAGGAGGAGTTGTTTAACATAGCTAGAAGCATTAGTTTGAGCTGAAATTCGGAGCATAGGTCCCTCTTGACCTAAGCTATCATATCCATCCATTTCCCCTGCTTATTTTTACGCTCATTTCTGAAAACAACCTTTTTAGGGCATAAAATCCCCCTTTTCCCCACTTTCCGAATCATGAAATGAAATACAAGTTGCTACTGTAACTAAAAATGATTTATATGTGTTTATTTTGTATATTTTAAGCTTATTTATCATAACAGGACCGTTAAATGGTCGATTCTTGCGGGGTTCAGTTTGGAACTTAATAGAGTTGAATAAAACTTTTTAAAAAATCAGATTCCCTTCAACCTAGAGAGTGAAATTGCCAAAATTAAAATCCTTGTCCCACTCATTGAGTTGGTCACTCAAAATGTATATAGATGTTAGATTTTGAAAGCTCCAAACATAGAAGAAATTCATGATACTATTAATTTAAATGATGATACACCCGAGCTTTTGTTTGGTCCCAGAATTGAAGGTAAATTTCAAGAAGGGACTACCCCTCCATTTTACATCAGTTTGAACATCCATGATAATATTTTGCACAATGCCATGCTATATTCAGGGGAATCACACAATCTCATGCCTAAAGTAATCATGGAAAAGCTAGGCCTTGAGGTAACTAGACCTTATAAGGAGTTATATTCCTTTGATTCAAGCAGAGTAAGATGCCTAGGCCTTATAAAAGATCTTTGTGTTAACTTAGCTCAAATCCAAGCCAAAAGCTTAGTGATGGAAATTGTAGTGGCTGATATACCCCCCAAATATGGCATGCTTCTTTCAAGATCATGGGGTGCTAAGTTACAAGGCACTATGCAGATGGATATGACTTATTCTACCATCCCTGTCTTCAGTTAACCTAGAAGACTCTATAGGGAAACACACATGAAATACATGGTGAGAAACCAAGAAATACCAGAGAAATATCCTCTTTATTCCATACACACTAACCTTGACTCATTTATTCTTTTCAATGATGAGATTCCCAATGAGCAAAAGCTAATTAATGAAACATATCCCAATTTAGTGTTCCCTCGACATCCAAGCATAGGGGCAGCCATAAATGAAGAGGAAAATAAGGAAAAAACAAAAATACAGTTTGTTAATTCAGAAAATTACATCAAGTAGATCACAGGTCTTGAGGTCCAAAACAGTCATGTATGTAGTGCAGATCATGGAAATCAAAGAACAAATCCTCAAAACACTGAAAATCTTGAGGAAGAAAACAAAATTCAACATAGTATAGGCCAACAAGAACATCACAATGACTGTTGTAATAAACTAAAAAGAGAGGAAAACAAAGAAATAAAAGACAAATCTGAAAACAGTCCTCTTTGGAGTATGAGTTTTGATGGATTTTGCTCTAAAGATGGTGCAGGAGCAGGCATATGGGTGCATAACATGGAAACAAATCATTCTAAGGGACATTCCTTTAGATTAAACTTTCAATGTACAAATAACATAGCAGAGTATGAGGCTCTCATTTTAGGCCTACATTTATTGAAGAAATTATGGGCCAAAAGAATAAAAGTTCATGGAGATGCAGAATTAATAATTAGGCAAGTAAATGGGGAATACAGTGCCAAACATCCCAGACTTAGAGCCTATATAGATGATGCCATGGACTTTTTAAAAAAAATTGATGAATTCCAACTTACCTTTGTCCCAAGGAATCAAAATATCCTTGCCAATGGATTAGCCTTTGATGCTAGAACTTGTCTTACACCTTATGAAACCAAGCAATGTACTGCCCAAGTCAAATATAGACCAACTGTCCTAGACAATGAAAAATACTGGCAAGTTTTTTATGGATATAAACAAATAGAAGACTTCCTACAGTCCAAAAATGAATTTGAAACACCAAACTTAGATTCAGAGTATGATGAAGACTGTCCTACTAAAGAAAACCCACTTGCTGAAGAAGAAAAGTCTCTAGATATTGCTGAAATAAATCTGTTAACTAATGAACCCAAACAAATAACAAAAGTTAGCATAGATTTAGAAAATGAAGACTTAGAAGTGTTGCAATCTAAAGACCAAAGCTTTCCAAAAGGGTTGGTCCCTTTAGAGGAATTGTTTGACTTGAATGATGTGGCCAAAAAGACAAAATTGGAACCCATATAAACTGAAGTGGAAGAATGCAACATAGGTAGTGAGGATAAGCCCAAAATGATCAAACTGTCTAAAACATTGCCTGCTCATATCAAACTGAAATACATTGAGCTTTTTAAATAATTTTTTGATGTTTTTTCATTGAGTTATGAATACCTGAAATCATATGATACAAAGATAATCTAGCATAAAATACCCCTCAAATAAACCAGAAACCTTTTATGCAAAAATTGTGTAGAATCAACCCTGTTCAATTACCTATGGTAGAGAAAGAAATTAGGAAAATAGATGATACTGGAATCATTGTCCCTGTTAGATACTCAGAGTGGGTGTCAAATCTTGTATCCGTTAGAAAGAAAACAAGAGAGATAAGGCTTTACATTGATTTAGAAACTTAAACAAAACCTCACTGAAGGAAAACTATCCTTTTCCCAAAATGGATCATATCTGACAAAAGGTAGTTGGTTCTAAAAGAATTTCTTTGCTATATGGTTTCTGAGGTTATAATCAGATTTTGGTACATCCTAATGATCAACTCAAAATAGCCTTTACTACACCTTGAGGTACTTTCATGTATTTGAAAATTCCTTTTGATTTAATGAATGTTGTTGCCACATTTCAGAGAGCCATGGATATAGCATTCTTCGAAGAAACAGGTTACTTCATAGTGATTTACCTTGATGATATAACTTTTTATTCTAAAATAGATGAATAACACCTAATAAACTTGAGAAAAGTCTTTGAGAAATGCAGAAAATTTGGGCTATCCTTAAATCCAAAGAAAACATTGTTTGGTCTCCAAGAAGGTAAACTTCTTGGACATATCATATTTGAAGAGGGTATAAGGATAGATCCAAAGAGGATTGATGGTATATTGCAAATCAACCATCCTAGAAACATCAAGGAACTTCAATCTTTCATTGGGAAGATTAATTTCTTCAGAAGGTTCATACCCAATCTACTTGAACTCCTTAGAAACATGAAAAACATGCTTAAAAGAGAAGAAGGATTTAAATGGACCTTAGAAGCAAAGAAATAATTTGATCTGGTAAAACAAGCACTTACCGAAACACCAGTTCTCATCAGTCTTGATTTTATAAAGGATTTCTTCATTTTTTCATTTGCATCAGAACACACAGTAGCTGCTGTCCTATTACAGAAAAACATGAATGGACAAGAGCAACCAACTGCATTTTTCAGCAAGGCATTAAGAGATGCACCTTTGAAGTACAATATAATGGAAAAACAAGCCTTTTCCTTAGTCAAAGCCTTGAAAGACTTCAGAGTTTACATTTTACACGCCGACATCATAACATTTGTGCCTCATTCAGTTGTAAAAGATATATTGACCCAAGATCCAGATGGCAAAAGAGGAAAGTGGATTGCTGTTATTTTATAATATGATATGTAAATCAAACCCACTAAGTTCATAAAAGGTCAGGGACTAGCAAAACTTATGGCTGAATCCAACTTTCAAGCTCTTGATATAAACATGTTTAATGCATTAGATGATCAGGAGGAGTTTTCAACTCCTGTTATTGAAGATTATTTTCTGAATTCATCTTAGTATGCTGATATTTTGTATGTTTTGCTCAATCTTAATTTCCCTCCTGGTTTGTCAAAAACAAAGGCAAGATTCTTAAATTTAAAGGCTATAAATTACTGCATTTTGGATAAATGTTTATATTGGAAAAATGCTAGTGGATTATTGCTTAAATGTTTTCCTGAGAATGATGCAGAAGAGATCAAGCATGAGTTTCATGAAGGAGAATGTGGAGGCCACCTCTACTAGAAGTTAACTGCTAATAAAATCCTTAGATCTGGTTACTACTAGCCCACTCTCTTTCAATATGTCCACAAAATGATTACTTCATGTCACAAATTCCAAATTTTTGGAAGCAAAAGAAAACTGCTTCCATTACCTCTGCAACCAATCACTGTTGAAGCTCCTTTTCAGCAGTGGGGTCTAGACTTCATTGGGGAAATCCATTCTACCTCATCTACCCAACATAAATGGATCCTCATAGCAACAGACTATTTTACCAAGTGGATAGAAGCCATTCCATCCAGGAATGCCACGGATTCATTCATCATTTCATTCCTTGAAAACCATATACTGTCTAGATTTGGCTGTCCTAGAAAGATCATAACTGAAATTGCTACTACATTTGGATCTAAAAAATGGTAGAATTCTATCATAAATATCAGATTATTTTGGGTCATTCTATAGCCTATTACCCTCAAGGTAATGGTTTCGCAAAATCCTCAAATAAAATTTTGGTAAACATAATCAAGAAGTTGCTAGAAGATGACAAGAAATCATGGCACAATAAACTAGCACATGCATTATGGGCAGACAGATTGACAGTTAAGAAGTCAATTGGGATGTCCCCTTACCAAATAGTTTATGGAACAGATGTAATATTTCTAACTAGTTTAGGAGTGCCAGTTATGAAGTTTATCCAAGAAGTACAGTCTGAAGATGATGATATGACAAGAAGAATAAATCAGACTATACATCTGCAACAAACTAGGGAGGAAGTATACATCAGAGCACATCAACTACAAGAAAACATCAAGAAGTTGTTTGACAAAAGAACCAAGGCAAGTGACTTCAAGATTGGTGATAAAGTTTTGAAATGGGATTCAAGGAGGGAAGATAAGGGCAAACATGGAAAATTTGATAACTTATGGCAAGGCCCTTATCTTACTCAACCTACTGTTGGAAACAATGCATTCTTTTTACAAGTGTTGGAAGGAGCTAAAATTTTTGGAGGTCTTGTCAATGGCAGGATGCTCAAACATTACTTTGGTTAGTTTATATTTTATTTTTAGAGCTTTTTGTTTCATTGTATATAACACTGTTTTGAATTTGAAAAAAGAGAAATACAAAAAAAATACAAAAGAGAAAAAGAGGGAATATATAAAAGAAGAAAGGTACAACCCCATACCAAAAAAGAGAAATCTGAAAGTGTGCAAGCTTAAATGCCACTACCAAAAAGAACACTGCTATTTAGTCATACAGCCTAATCATGACTAGATAGATTTAAATTTGCTACTAATAGGTTAGTGAATCATATTAGCCAAACAATTTAATCTTGGCTTATCAGTATATTAGATTGGATAGAAAGAAATGGCTCTAATCAGACCAAAATCTGAGCCAAGGAAAGAGAAAGAATGGTTCAAACATGCTCAAAATCTGAACCAAGAAAGAATAGAAAGAGAACAACTCTAAAGAACCAAAACCAGAGCCGAAATAAAGAATGAAGGGTGCTTTTTGTTTTTCAGATCTTAAGCCTTCACCGTTTTTGTTTTAAATTTATGCAAATAAAGTCTATGTGCAGATTGTACATACAACCATAGACACCATATCAAATCAGTCAGTCTAATCCTAATTTGACTATGCTTAAATTTTCATTTTAGAAAATAGAGAATAAAATCTGCCAGACAGTGTAATCTTGGCAGATAATAGCTTAGGTAGAGAATTTATGAGATCAACTGCTTAATCTGAACTCATGGAAGAAATAAGGGTAGATTTAGACTAGTTTCCTGCTTTCCATAGAAGAATAAAATTTTGATAACGAAGGTTTGCAAGTCCAAGTGCACCTTATGAAGAAAAAATGTTAGGAAAAGTAGGCGATGTAGGTAGAATGTTTGGGATAAATTTGTTCGCGGATATGAAATACTGATCATATTTTCTAAGCAACATGATCAAAGAAGGAAGGTTGTGAATGGATAAGACACAGGTCTGCATCCTAGAGATAAAATTCTGAAGTTCTTGACATCTCCAAGGAGCTGCCATCCCCAAGTGGAGCCACTGTTAGCCATCAGTACATTTTTGTTAGAGCAAATGATGGCTAAAACAGGTCCTGAGCCTTCAAAAGATTATTTTCATAGAAAATTTCTCATTCTTGAAGCCTTCTGATGCTTTCTGATTTAAGAGTTATCTTCACTACTATTTCATTGAATAATTCCACCAAGAAACCATGTTGACATCCAAAAAGACTGTTTTTAGGCTATGTTCCATCATTTTCTAAACCTATTTTCACTCATTTTTGTCCTTATTCATCCTCCATTTTCCTCTAAAAACCCCCTTTTTGTCCTTCTCATTTTACCCTCATGTCCCTAAAAAAACCTTCAAAATTCCTTTTAAACTCATAAAAAATCCTTTGTTATGGTTTAAAAACCCTTTCTCTACCTATCAGAACACTAAAAAACACCTAAAAAGGCTTCATTTTAAGCCTTTTTTCTTATATTAAAGATTGGGTTTTTTAGCCCCTTCTAGCTTAGCCCTAGCTCATTTTCCGTCATGAGACCGAGCTCCACAACCGGGTGCTTAAACTTTTTCACCCTTAGCTTTTTTCCTTCCGCTCCTTCTCACCTTATCCCTCCACAGGACCGAGCCTTCAACCCAATGCCTAGCCCCTTCCCTTATACCTTTTTTCGCCCCCCCCTGATGACGGATATTGGCCATAGATCCATGTGATCTAACAACAGTAATTTGCCCTCGCCGTCCCTTCCTTCCTTCTCTTATTTTCCCTTATCCCCACCTTATCATTCCATAAATCCATCTTAGCCATAGATCATAGGCTTCAAGTCTTGATCTAACGACTATTACACCTCCCCTGCTATCCTTTGACCGACCGACCCATTTCTATCCTTTCGCCCTATGCATCAAATCTCACCGTTCAGCTATATGGTCCAACGGCCCCAATCAAACTCGACATCAAATCCCGTTGGAGCCTACCTCCCACTACCCCGTCGCCCATCCGATCATTTTTTGACCCCTGGCTTCCACTATTTTTCTCCACTCGAGCATCTTTCTCCCTCACACTCATCCCTCCACCATTGGATCTGCCCCTCTTGATCCAATGGTCAGCGTTGTGTTTTGCGCAAATTTTGCAGCGAAAGTTTAACATTCCAAAATCACACGAGACCGTCAGTTTTGTAAAGGCCACGCAACACATTTTAATTGGATCGCGTTCGATTAAAAAAAAAACCGCTTACCACCCATTTGCTGCGCGAAAACCGCCGAAGGTTTTCGTAAAACCACTTTTCCTATTTTCGCTCCAAATACAATTTTTGAACCTGTTTTCGCAGGGTTTTCTCCATGAAATATCCTCTGCTTCTCCGCTTGCATATTCCGCTCCTATACATAAAATCCTCTGCCTCTGCCAACTTCCTAAACAATCAAACTCTCTCGTGGAGGTGTTTCATAACATGTTTTATTGGTTTTTGCAAGTTTTGATAGAAGCTTTTAAGGCCGAAAGTCGCCCTACATTCCATAAAGGGGCAGAGCCAAAAATCATGATCCCTGAAGCTTAAACAATGCCGAATAGAGTCTTCCAGGGTTAATTTCATAGTTGATATGTGCTTTATGAGCACTGGTTACATGGTCAAACCCTCCAACGCACCAAAAATCTCTTGTCTATAGCAAAAAAGAAAGAACAGTGAAGATATAGCTTGAAGATAAAGTTTAAAGTCAAAAGCCTGGAGATTAATGACTTAATAAAAGAGTTAAAGACTAAAAAAGTAGATTAAAGGGAAAGTTAGCGAACAGTCAAAGTTAAAAGGGTTAATGCATAAGTTTGAAGAATTAAAGGCTTAATCCTATTGTTTTAAGGTTAAAACACAGTTTAAAGGTGGATACAGTCAGCAAAAGGACAGTTGAAGACCAAAGAAGAATGAAAAAGGCATGATCAACCTTAAAACACAAAAGCACAGTTAAATCAGTGTTTTAAGGTATTAAGACAGATGGATCAGTAAAGGAAGCCTCCAAATGCCACATCAGTAAGGCAATTAAAGCCAAAAATGCCACCTACAGACTTATTTTCTCAAAATAATACATAGTAAATGCACAGTCAGAGATATTTGTCAAAGACAACTCAGAGTTTATTGCCAGCCTACCAAAAGCCCCTAAAGTCAACAAAAGTGACTAAAGTTGATGAACTTTAATGTAAAAATCAATTAGCAGAGTTTAAACATGTGAAATCTTCTCCCTTAGGCCTCCCAAAGGCCGAGAAACCATTACTCTGTATTAATTACACAAATAAGTCTTCTTTACACTCCACCTCCTCATTCTTCTATAAAAACTCCAGGAGGAGCACGTTGTAAGGGTTGGTCTTTGAATACTCATTGAATGTAAATAGATATTGAGGCTACTAAAGCTCTATTTTGTAATAGAAGAAAGACAGGCTGAGATGAGAAGTCTAAATCTGTAAAGACCCACCGGACTTGAAGATTGTAACTGGCTTGGACATCAAATACAAGCTGATTTATGGTATCCTGGTCTATGTCAATGGTGATTTTTTTCTTATTGTAAATTGTTATTTTTCTCATGGTTTCCATACTGTCGATTTTTGCTGATAAAGAACAACAAATATAGATTAGTATTTACTATCAAGTACCCTAAATCTCATTGATAAATATTTATCTTTATGTTTTCTGTTAATTGTGTATTTGAGGATAATTCAATAGAGTGTGATCAGTCAAGGAATGTTGGTGAGCCCTTGTCTTGCTGAGTAAAACTTGAGACTCTGTCCTTGAATGTTCTTACAAATTTTGCTAACTAAAGTTGAATTAGAGAAGTTTATGGTTAGCCCTGTCATCTAATTTCTTCTCCAATAGTTGCTTTGAAAATATCTCTTGAAAGTATGTCAAAAGTAGGCTAGGTTAAAAGTCCTTACTTGATCTTAGACAACTTTTTATGTTAAACTTGAATGTATTCCTTTGAATATGCTGAAAGAAGGCTAGGTTAAAAGTCCTTACTTGATCTTAAGCTATTATTTGTTTTTTCTTAAAGGTTTTCTTATGAGAATATGCTGAAAGCAGACTAGGTTAAAAGTCCTTATTTGATCTTAAGCTATTCTTTGCTTTCATTTGAGTATGCTGAAAGAAGGCTAGGTTAAAATTCCTTACTTGATCTTAAGTTGCTCTTTGTTTTCTTATATGTTTGCTTATTTCACCACTTCTTAATGTTTCATACCATAAATAAGCTTAAAGGGATTTATTGACATAGATGACTTGCCCCATAGACCACTCTTGAAACTTGATGTGCAATTAAATCCTTTATGACTCCATAGCCCAATGGATTGACACTATTTCTCACTTATCCTATCAGCTGAACCATTTTCAACCTACTCACAACTTTACCCTTCAAAATAATTCCTTCATTTTAATGATATTCATCCAAACAAAAACAAACAAAAAACCCTTGTGCTTTATAACTAGCCTATGTTGGCAATATGATGCAGAGTGTTGTCCTTGATGGCAACCCACTAAATGAAGATGAAGACATGCGACTGTTGACATGTGTTGTCCTTGATGGAAATCCACCTGTTGAAGTTATTCTTGACTTGATGGACTTGGTAAATGATGTAAATCTGATGTGAAATGATATAATGCTGAGTGTTGTCCTTGCATGGCAACCCACTTGATGAAGATGATGGCAACTTACTTGATGAAGTTGTGCTCGATAGAATATGTCTTGATGATCTAAATCTGATGTATCTACAATGAGTACAGAAGGCAATGAAGAAAAGAATTTAGCATGTGCTAAATCTATGATGAAAAGAGTATGTTTCAAGGCATACGCGGATGCGCTGCAGGAGAGTCGGCATTGGCACGCGAAAGCCGACGTGCCAAATCGCGTATGGGCAAAAGCGCTCAAAAAGTCAAAACCCGGGGTAGCCACCATGGTATTGACCCATTGTATTGGGTAATGATTCGTCTAAATGACCCCATCCGGGGAATACCATCGGAGTAACGTGTGGTTTGGGCTCATGGTATTGTTTTGGCTCATGGTATTGAAAAAGGGGCTCATGGTATTGAAAAAGGATAAACCTATATAAGGAGATAAAATTCATTGTGCAAATCATGGTTGTGGGAGAAAGATGTTTGAGCTTGAATGAAAACTTCTCTGTGAAGTATATCTGTATGGAAAGGGTAAAGGTTTGATGATAGATCTGAATCTATGATGCACCTATGAAGAAATGATGAAGAGGGATATCTAGATCTGAAATGTATCTGTATTTGCTAGATCTGTTTATGGAGTGATTAGATCTGTGATGAGGCGAACATCTGTCTGAAGTAAAGGATTTGAATGTGAGGCCAGATATACGATCTGAAGAAGTATGCGCTACGTAATAGTTGAAGATCATATGCTACTTTGCTGCCTGAAGAAGCGCATATATCGTGGCTTCTCTGAAGAAGCAGCGTATCATGATAAATTTCCTATAATATGTCTTTGAAGTATCTGTTGGTTTATGAGCAGGCGTATATCTGTAGCGACATTGAAGTGAAGGAAACTCGATATCTGAAACTAAAGGGTTCTTGAAATAATATCATGGAAAGTCGGTCGTGAAAATTGATGGCGATGGTCCATAGAGTCTTGAGGTTGTAGCCTTGATCAGGAGTTGTAGCTCCCTTCCAGGTGAGGCTGGTAAACAAGATCAGGGGGTCGTAGCTCCCTTCCGGGAGAGGCTGGTAAACGAGTCAGGGGGTTGGAGCTCCCTTCCAGGAGAGGCTGGTAAACGAGCGCAGGTGGGTGCCTGCGTGCTGGTAGAGTCTGCACCAGCACATATGTTGTAAGATGTTTTCTCTATAATAAAATATTGAAGGCTGAGCAACTGCGGCGGTGGTTTTCTCCCGACTTGGGTTTCCACCTAAAAATCCTGGTGTTCATGTGTGATGCTTTGTGTGATGGTTTATTCTGTTCTTACTGCACATGTTTACTGTTTATTAAACATCTGATGAATGAATGATGGAATGATATAAGTGAAGAATTAATGACATAGTTAGATCTCTGTGTATACGCGAGTTTCATAAAGGGTATCCGCGTATATACGCGATTCTGTATCAGGAAAGTAGCGTATGGGTTTTAGAAGCAAGAAAAAGTAAAAGTTTTGAATATGCAGTAAATACTGATTCACCCCCCCCCCCCCTCTCAGTATTTTTCCCAACAATTGGTATCAGAGGTGGTCCTTCTGCAGAAGCTTGATCG
>JAXQQM020072379.1:0-85927 GCA_034641835.2 Pinus albicaulis
TCCTTTGCAAGCTAGTCTTCAAGTTCCCAAATTCCCAAGAGCCTTATGCTGTAAGAGCCTCCATAACTCCCTTAAGGCCAAATCCAAGCAAGGAGACTATTCTCAAGATCCGAAGAGAGAGGTTTGTCCCATCCTTGACAGGATTTTTGAGACATGTTCTGCTGGCGACCCTCCGAAGGAGAATTCAGCGTCAGAACTGTGGTTGTATTCTTTCTTTGATTGATTAATAATAAACGACTATTGGTTATGGATCCACTCTTGTTGTTGTTTATAATGATGAGTTATGTCCTTTATAACTGACATATAGTTGCATCTACTGGGTTTTACGCTTGCGTTTGTTTTTTTTCTCGCATGTGCAGGTGTCCATCACGGAGATTGTGGGGATCGTGATCTGCCAGGGCTAAGGAACGAGAGTGCTACCTCTTCTACAAGCAACAACATTGGACTCCAGGTAAGCCTTCATCGCTAGTCGGTTTATTTGCAATTAGGAACCCACGCTATAGCGTGAATGATTGTTGCTAGACCCAGTCTGGGCTAGTGGGGATCGCCTCTGTCCCTAGAGGGGATTTACCTCCACAACAATTTGGCGAATTCGCTGGGGATCGTTAGCTTGTTGTTGTTCATTTTATGAGCTATAGACGGAGCCTGAAGTTGGCCAGATAGCCTTCGAAACACTTTTTCTCTGCAATTGTGAAGTAGATAAAAGCTGCTTTAGTCAATCTCCGGTTTAGTTTGTGAAATGAACATTTGAAGCACTGTCTTGTCTCTTCGGTTGATTCTTGATTCTGCTTGCTTGATCAACTCTTTTGGGCTGGTTATTTCTGTGAATTTGGGTTTTTGAAAACTCCAAACATCACTGGTCTGATCTTGGATTGCTTATTTTTTATTTTAGCATAGCAAACTTGACTGGCGCGTTTTTTAGCGTGATAGTCACGCCAATTGGCGCTAGTTGTCAATGTATTACCCGCGCCAATTCTGATATGGCGCTAGTTGCAGCCTGACAGTCGCGCCAGTGGTGGGGACTACTAGGGTTTGCTAGATTTTGAGCTTTCTGAGCCTTATCTCTAATTTTGGTTTCATTTTTTCGACTGCTTGAGTGTTTTGGAGCCTTGATTGACTGACTCTTACCTTCGTCCTTTGGTTGTTTGCCCATTTCCATCGATTTTTGCATTCTAGCCCTAGGTCATCTAGGTGCTATGGTGTGTCGAGCCTTCCTTGGGAGTTTTTGGTTTCTATCAGTTCAGTCAGCCTTGTGATTTCTTCCCTGCATTCATTTGACAGTTGTTTATTATTTTATTGCGCTATTTGAGTGATTGACTCCTCCTTCGTTTGAATTCCGCTTTGTCTCGTTTTGGGCCTAGATTACACGACTCATTTGTGTCTTTGGGACTTTATTGGTTTTGAGGGACTGTTGGTCGATTTGAGGTCTGATTGTGTTTGCTATTGAGTGAAATTTGTTTGTTTTTGCTCTCTTATCATCATTTCTAGAATCGCCTGTGCATTAGTTTTCATTTTTTAGTGCACTTTGCTCTGAAATATTGAAAATATAAAAAAAAAAAATCTCTTTTGCTTTTCATTAGTTAATGTGAATTAGATCTTTTCGGTGTTATTAGTGATTGGTAACCTTGAACGAAAAGCTTTTTAGTTTTTATTAGCTGCATTAGAGACGTCATTGGTTGTTTTCTATTCATTTCGTTATTGTGTGAAAAGCTCTCAACTCTCTCATAAATAGCTTTCATCGAATGAAATGATATACTGTGGCATATAGAGTGCATTTAGGAGATTTTGAAACATTACATTCGCTAGGGCCTGAAAACTAAAACGTAATTGAAGATAAACTTTAAAATTTACTCAATTTACACTAAGGTAGCTTTGAAATCTAATGAAACACATTTAGAGGTCTAGGCTAGAGACGTGTTCCGGCGTCTTAAAACCTAGTAGCTGTTGTTCGCCTCTTGGCTTTAGACAGAGCTAGTACGGACTTGTGCTCCCCATACCGTCGCGTATATAAAGGGAGACCCCACTAGGTTTCAATCCTTTATCCATAGGAAGCCGAGTCTGCCGCCCTATACCCATGATACACCGGACACAGCATTCGGGGAGATTGCCTCCATGTACGTTAAGTCCTTGGTTGATTTCTCTTTCATTTTGAAACCAAGGTGTATATTGTAGTTCACGGTTATTTGGTACACCCTTTGCCTAGTATTCCTGAGTAGTCATTTGATCTTTTCTGACTCTTTAAATTTGAAAGGATCACCAAGCGCTTGTCCTTTCACGCTTGCTTCAAAACTGAAAGAGATAGAGTCACCTTTTTATCCATTTCTCGACTCTTAAAACATGAAACGGTGAAGTTTCCTATTTTTCAATGTGGTAAAAAATTAATCACCCGTGATCACACACCCTGTTAGATTTTTCTTGTTGGCCGTTTTATTGTGTGTCTTGACTCTTTTTCATCCCGTGTGTGTGTTTGATCATTTCTCTTATCGTTATTACCATAGTGGCGGAACCCTTGGTTTCGTCTACTGGTAGTCCTTATACGGACGATTCATCAGAGGCTTCACAATCCTCTGTTGAACCTCAGCAGCCCATTCTTTCCGAGTTTCCTGACGGGGGACCGATTCTTGCTGAGCAACCCTTTGGGGGACCAGTTGAGTTCAATTGACCCTTTTCCGACCCTTGGTCTGAATTAAGAGTAGGGGCAGAGTTCCTTTCTCTTACATCGGGTTCGCCTTTTATAGCTGTTGTTTTTCCTCCTAGTCCTCGCTGTCTATTACGAGATCTAGCGGCAGGCTCGAACATGAGTGAATCCAGCAAGGAAATCCCCACGTCCGGTGAGGATTACCAGTTATTTCCTTGGAGATTATTTCCAGGAGACAACCCTGAACCAGCTGTTATGTCATCACCCGGTCCCTCATTACCAGTGGGTTATAGATCCTTGGGTCAGATTATTGCCGCTGCAGCCTCTATGGGGGTATCAGCTCCTTCTACGAGGCCGATGGCTCCTTCATTAGGGATGTCTCCTTAGACTCCCGTCACCTCTGTACCCGTTTGGCCCACTGTCTGTGTGGCCGCATCTGCACCCGCTATTACGGCACCCTCCGCGAGGGCTGTGCCGCCTCCCGAAGACGTATACATAGTGACTGCTATGCTGGAGAACATCTCTCCGGAGGTGTATCGGTTGTCCCTACAACAGTCGAACCCCGAGGGTGGAAAAACTTCTCAAGACCCCAACCGCTCTTATTTTTTGCATTATGCACAGGATGGTACACCCGTGTATGCTTTTCCAGATCAATACGATGAGCACGGGAACATGTTACGTTTACCTGCTCCAGAGGCTCACCTTCATGCTCAAGGTTTACCGTATGGCCAGGCTGGGCAGTATTATAACCCGCAAGGGCAACCTTTCCAAGGCCAAACTTCGGGCCAACCTGGCTATCCTTATAACCCGCAGGGCCAACTCATCCAAGGCTATCCTGTAGGCCAGCAAGGGCCATCGTATGGTCCTCAAGGACAGTATTATAACCCTTCCGGTCAACCTCTGCAGCCTTAGTCGGGGTACCAACCGGGACCAGTATACGGTCCTGGGGGGCAAGTCCAACCTTCCCAACCCATGCAACCTCAGTATCCTGTTAATCCAAATGTTGCACACTAGCCAGGACCATCTTATGGTCCTGCTGCAGGTCAAACCGGTTACCAGCCACCACCTGGCTCTTTTCCTCCACCGGGACAACCAGTTTATCCGGCACAGCCTGGTGTACCTCCACCAGGCCAACCGGTCTATCAGGCGCAACCTGGTGTTCCACCTCCAGGCCAACCGATTCATCCGGTCCAACCTGGTGTCTCTCAACAGCCAGGTCAACCTACGCAACCAACACAACCTGTTCACCTGGGTCAACCTGTTAACCCAGGGAAACCCTCTCAGCCAGGTCAGCCTGCTCAACCAGGCCAGCCTGCACATCCTATCAACCTTTCCTAGCCACCGACTCATTCGATCCCGTAGCCAAATCAACCGCTACACCCAAATTATCAAGCTTTGCAGGGTTCCACCTATCAGCAGCCCACTCAACCTCAAGGCGGCTACTATTCTGATGGTCAATACGGACTGAATTATAGCCAGCCCCAAGGTTCTAACTATCATCCTCAACAACCCAGCTACACCTATGCTTAGCAACCAAATCCAAATGCTGCTTACACAGGACCGACTCATAATCAGGGTCCATACTCTGGTTACCAACCCCTGTACGCTGGTTATCAGCAACTGAATCAGGCTAGTTATACCACCTATGCCCCCTATGGTCAAAATCCTGCTGGACAGAACCTATGGGGGGGGCAAGGATATTCCCAACCAGTGTGGAGTACAGGTACTGGTCCTTACCCAGGGCCAGTTATGCCGTCCAATCCGCCATTGCCGTTTCTGGCTACCTTGGAATTACCGGATGTTTCGAAATTAACGAATGATCCAATTCTACATAATCCTTATTGGCCTCCGGTCCCTACCAAGGTGCCCGGTGATTGCCCCAAGTTTGAGGGAAAAGCTGGAGAGGACCCCCAAGCTCATGTGATGACTTACCATCTTTGGTGTTCGTCCAACTCTTGGGTGGATGATTCAATCCGTCTGCGCGTATTCCAGCGCACTTTGACTGGCGTTGCTGCTAAGTGGTATATTGAATTATCCCGTGGCATCTTTCAAGATTTCAATACATTAGCCATGGCTTTTTTGACTCATTTTCAGTTACCGGTTCGCTACGAAGCCGGGATGCATCTCCTGACTTCTTTGAAGCAGGACAAAGCCACCCAAATTTCTGATCACATTCATGAGTGGTGACGTCGTCGTAGGCTGATCAAGTTTCATATACCTGATCAGATACTAACTCATTGGTTCACCACCTCCTTCGTTAACAAAATCGCCCAAGATATTTCTATGGGAGCGTGTGTGACTGAAGAACAAGCCATAGCGCGTGCTCAATATCTGGATTTGGCATATTCACAATCCAACACGCTGTATGATATATTTCCTGATGCTCCACGGTTTGGAACCTCTAAAGCTCCACCTACCCTGGCGGTAGATGGTGTTATTGGTTCCGTGTCTCAGAATTCGAAGAAATCTTCGAATGGGAAGCAGAAGTCTAACTCATCTAATAATTCTGCTCCTCCCGCCCCTACCGATTCTGGAAAAACTGCGGAGGTTAATGCCGTTCAGGCCAATCCTACAGAGAAAGCCTCCAAAGGGAAGAAGAAGGGCAAAGGTAAATCCAAATCCGACGCCCCAAATCCAGATTCCAAACCTCGGACCGAGGACGGTTCCCAACGCAAACCGAAGTACCCCTGCCTCATTTGTGAAGGAGATCATTATACTAAGGATTGTCCTCGATGATCTGAATTTAGTCAACTTATAAAAGGCTCCAAAGGGACTCCAACAGTTCTTAAAGAACCGTTCCCATCTCAACAGACCCATATGGTTGAACAGCCTTCACCATCTGCACCATTTGGGTCCCAAGTCTTTATGATGAATGGCGCTGCACCTATTTCTATCGCCACGCGTTCGAAGGATTACAATGAATCGCGTCAGGCACCGGGGAAGGCAGTTGCGGATGGTCCACCTCCCCCACCTGTCTCCTGTTCATTGGAAATTGAGAAGCCTACTACAGAACCCGTTGTGAGGCCACCTTCTAAAGGTGTTCTACGAAAGTCTTCCTACAATCCGAATGCCCGTGCCGCTCAGCACTACAGTATTATTGAGGATCTGGCATAGGCCCCCTCTGCCATGTCTGCTTTGGAAATTATTCAAATTTGTCCTTCACAACTGAAAGCTTTGTTATCTGCAATCGATGGAATCGATCCCGCCGATTCTAGTCTTCCCACCTTTGACTTAGAAAATTTCACCCCCCGACTTCCACATAAGATCGCTCTTGTTATTAAATTCGGGATCAACGGTCTTAACATCCATAGGGCCGTTTTGGATATAGGTGCTTCTACCTGCGTCATGTCGTCCACTTGCTGGAAGGCCATTAGCTCTCCGGCCCTTTCATCCTCTCCCAATGCCTTAGAGGCATTCGATGGTCGGGAATCCAAATGCCTGGGTGTTCTCGAGAGTCTAGCGATTACTTTACAGGGGAAGACTATCAACATAGAAGTAGAAGTGGTTGATGCTAAGCTCAACTACAATATACTTCTTGGCCGCAGCTGGACTCATGCCATGCTATTCATGCCATCCACCCTCTTTCGACTTATTAAGTTCCCTCATGAGGGAAAAATCGTTACGGTGGATCAGTTGTCCTTCTTCACCTCCACCTCTGAGAACAATGTTCCATACGTGGATCAGATCTCAAATCCCCCTAACAGTGTAGGGCCCGGTCTCTTCAAAGACCCCGTCCTCATGGGTATTTTTCCCGCACCACCACCGCACACCGCTCAAGTTAACATGATCTCTAGGTTTGATGACCCATGGCTCATCCCTACGCCTGAGCAGGTGACTGAGTTTGGAGAATCGATGCCCTTAACTCCATTAGAGGTTAGCTACTGTGAAATCGTCGCCGCGTCCAATCCTCCCCCTCCTCAGCATGCTCCTTTGAGCATGGCTTTAGACATCTATTCTCAATCCCCCTGGCTCAGTCAGGCCGATTCGCCTGATCCTCTCAAAGAGATTTTTCCTTCTGATGAAGCCATTGTTGAAACAATGTCTCTTGAGGAGCTACCTTGGAGCGATGGACATCATTGTTCCTCCTTTATGCCCTGCCTGGGTGCAATGTCAGATTGTCTAGAGCGTTTTGCGTCTCAGGTTCCCACTCCACCTCTCCAAACACCCATTTTGATGCACGAGGTTCTTTCGAAAGGAAACCTGAGTAATATCACTCAAACCATCCCGATCAACATCTCCGTTAAACCGGGGATCGTTGAGAACATACACGTGGGAGTAACTTGTTCTCCTGATGAGATACAAGTTTATACTGATCTTTTTAAAGAATTCAGAGATGTATTCGCCTGGTCCTATGAGGAAATGCCTGGGATTGATCCCAGTATTGTAGTGCATGAGATTCCAACCTACCCTGGTGCGAAGCCCGTGCGCCAACGCTTACGCTCGGTGCATCCTCACAAAGCCGTTGCAATTAAGGCAGAATTTGAAAAAATTCTGAACACGGGCTTTATTTATCCCATCCCCCTCACAGAATGGGTTTCAAACATTGTCCCTGTCGATAAAAAGCAGGGTACTATTAGGTTCTGTGTTGGTTACCACGATATTAACCGCGCCTGTCTGAAGGATAACTATCCCACTCCGTTCGTAGACCAAATCATCGACGAATGTGCCGAAAGTGAGATTTATTCCTTGATGGATGGCTTTTTCGGGTACAATCAGATAAAAATTCTACCTGCTGATCAGCACAAGACTGCATTCATCTGTCCGTGGGGTACTTTCGCTTATAAAAAGCTCCCGTTTGGCTTGAAGAACGCTGGAGCCACTTTCCAGCGGGCGATGTCTTACACTTTTCACGACATACGCCATATCGTTCAGCCTTATCTGGACGACTTTCCAGCTCACTCAGCTAGGCAAGAGGACCACCCTGAACACCTCCGCCAGATTTTCCTTCGCTGTAGGCGCTACAATATTAGGCTTAATCCTCATAAATGCGTCTTTTGCATGGATTATGGCCGTCTTTTGGGATTCGTAGTCTCCAAAGACAGAATTCGCCTTGACCCTTTAAAGGTCGAGGCTATCATCAATCTCCCATCACCCTCCTCGTTATATCAGTTGCAGAGTCTGTAGGGAAAAGCTAACTTCCTTCGACGCTTTATCCCGAACTACGCGGAGGTGGCCAAAGGATTCACGCGTCTTCTAAAGCAGAATGTTCCCTTCCATTGGGACGACATTACTCAAGAATCCTTTGAGAAGCTTAAGACGTTACTGGTTAATGCTCCTTTGCTTCTTCCTCCTAATTATCACTTCGATTTCACTTTGTATCTCGCCGCCACGTTTAGCACCATAGCTATGGTTCTGGTGCAGGATGATGATGATGGAAATGAACATGTCGTTTAATATCTGTCACGGAACATTCTCGACACAGAAACACGTTATGCTCATGTCGAGAAGCTGGCGTTAGCCGCAGTACACGCCGTGCAGCATTTTCACCACTACATCCTGCTGTGTACGATAACAGTGGTTTCGGATTGCAACCCCATGACGTATATTCTCTCTCGAAAATTACTGGGGGGAAAATACTCCAAATGGATCGTTATCCTGCAGGAGTTTGACTTAGAGTTCACTATTGCTAAGTCAACCAAATCACTGGTTTTCGCGGATCTTATATGCTCACTCCCAACAGACTCCACTCCTTCACACTCCGAAGATCATATCCCAGACGAAAATCTTTTCCTTATCAGTACTCGCGACCCTTGGTACGACGACATAATTGTGTATCTTCAGACCTCCACATTTAGGTCTGAGTTGACTAAAGATGCCCGACGTCAGATTCGACATCAGTCTCAACCCTACCGCATCGTAGGAGATACCTTATACCGTGTTGGAGTAGATTTGGTGCTCCGTCGGTGCCTAGCCTTGGAAGAGGCTGAAAGGGTCCTAAATGATTGCCACAGTGGCGCCTGTGGTGGTCATATGTCTTGATATGCCACTGCCCAGAAAATTCTGTGAGCAGGTTACTTTTGGCCATCAATATTCAAATACTGTATCGTCGTAGTCCATAAATGTCACGCGTGCCAGGTCTTTCAGCGCAAGATGCACGCGCTGCCTCTCCCTTTGCATCCTGTTATTACCGTCGTCCCTTTTGCGAAATGGGGTGTAGATTTTATGACGTGCAACCCTCATTCGGCCGGGGGACATGCATATATAATCGTCGCCTTAGACTACTTTACGAAGTGGGCCGAAGCGATGCCTACACTAGCTGCCGACGTTAAGACAGCTGCCCAATTCATCTTCAACCACATCATTGCATGTTTCGGGGTCCCTCAGGCCATCGTTACCAACCATGGTACTCATTTCCGAGATTATATGATGGCCAAGCTGACTTCAAGATTGGGCTTACGACACAATAGATCAACGCCATATTACCCCCAGGAAAATGGCCAGGTTGAGGCTGTGAACAAGGTTCTGGTCACTATGCTTCAACGAACAGTTGGTATTCATAAATCCAATTGGCACCTCCAACTGTTCTCAGCTCTTTGGGCCTACCAGACGTCTGCAAAGAGTGCAACTGGATTCACACCATTTCAATTGGTGTATGGTCTGGAAGCAACTCTTCTGGTTGAATGCGAGATTCCTTCTTTGAAATTAGCTGTGGAACTTTTACCCGACACTTCTGCTGAGGAAGAGCGTCTTTTGTATTTGGAATGGTTAGATGAAACCTGCCGTTTGGCTGCTTTAGTCATTGAAGCACAGAAGAAGCGGGTCAAAGCACACTTTGATCAATCAGTTTCCCCACGTTCCTTTGTCGAAGGGGACCTCGTCCTCTTATACGATCAAGCGCATGACAAGATTGGGGCCAGCAAGTTCCAACCTATGTGGCATGGGCCCTACATAGTAAAACGCGTTTTGAAGAATGGGGCTTATGAGATTATAGATTATGAAGGAGTTCCGCTGGCGCAGCCCATAAATGGGCTGTACCTGAAAAAATACTACGCTTGAAGTGATTTTTGGTGTGTTGTGTGTACATAGGTGTGTTATTTCATTTGTGTGCATGTGTGGTGTGGTGTGCATTGTAAACATCTTTCTGCTGATCGGGTCTTCCTGATTGTGCAAATGTTCATCAATCCGTTTGTTGGTTTCGCGGATGGTGCCTCCCGCAGTACCAGGAATCTGTCTTCGGCAGCCTGGGTAATCTACGATCCTACTGGTGAGTTGGTCAACTTGAAAGGTGTGTGTCTAGGACGTACTACAAATAACATTGAGGAATATAGTGCTGTGTTAGAATTATTAACCGAGGCTGTAAACCTTGGTATCCGTGAATTACTTGTGTATCTAGACTCACAACTTGTAGTATTACAGCTCAATGGGCATTATTCAGTCAGGAATCCATCCATTTTACGTCTGTATCTATGTATTCGTCTGCTGGAAAGAAACTTTGACTATATTTCATATCAACATATACCTAGACATATGAATACATTAACGGATGCAGTAGCTAATTTGGTTTTAGATAGACATTTGTGCAATTTATAAACAAAACATCATCACATGTGAAGAGATCCATCCAGAAATAGGTATGTATATATATCTATCGAAATGTTTACATAGTGTGCATTACATAAATAAAAAATATACATGTTCGTCTTTATACATCCGAGATGACATGTCTCTCAAAAAATATGCATGAAATAAAGCCCTAGGTGTCTAATCTGCGTGGTGCTCATGATAACAAGCCACAACACACACTAAGAATCTCAGAAGATGGTGGAGGCGACTAGGCACTCCCACCGTATGTCTCTGGTATGATAGTGGAACATCTGCCAGCCGGGCGTAGCCTGGAATCCCCCGGGAAATCCCCTCGAGGTTCTGGACCGACTCTCCTCCCTCGGCACCCTCTGCTTGAGGGTCAGCTGCGGGATGAGTTCTCCGTGAAATGGGAGACATACCGGCTGGTCTCTCTGGGCCGACATCTGCATATGCATATAACTGCTGTCAGAATGAACATGTATTAACAAAAAATCATAAAACACAAAAATCAAAAAGGCGATCTTACCCAACTCCTCGTCCCAGTCATCTCCCTCCGGGAGTGGAAGATCTGGATCACCAGTGAAATCGGCCCCTACATATGGCCAGTCTTCGACTATGATCAGCTGACGCCATAGCCACCCAAAAAAATCCAGCCTCTAGGACATCTGTTGGCCCCCTCCTGCTCTGGGCATCAGTGCTGCCCAGCGAGCCATTCTCGGCTCTCATGGTACTGGCTCAACTACTATGGCCCCTTGGCCCTGGAAGATTGGTATTCGTTCCAGAATGAACGATACTAGGATAGAACCGTAGCCAAACTGCTTCAATTTGGCCTGCTTGCACTTCGTGAGCTGTCTCTTCATGTTGACTGTCACCGTTGTAGCCCAGTCAAACAGTGTAGGACTCATACACTCTGAGGCTAGTATGAGTTGGGCCTTGGTCGCCTCATGTGAAGCTTGCGATCCTGCAGCTCGTGTAATGGTGTGTAGCACTACTCTGAGTGCTAGATCCTCAACAGTGTGAATGTCTACCTTTCCGCTTCTTGATCCGGTTTGTGCCCTTGGGCACACCCTCACCATTACCTGCTCCATCTTTTCACCAGATGGTCTGCTCCCTGTCAATATGGGCACTGGACCTCTGCGTGATAGTCTGGTTATGAAGTATACGTCAGAAACCTCCAGTTCTAATACTTGATCCCGTAGCTTGAACACTTGTTCATTTTCATCCCAAATACTGATAAGGTATTGTAGGAGCTCAGGTTGAGCTCATAAGCAAGGTGTCAGGAAGAACTTTTTAAGCCCACAGTTCTTGAGAGCATTCATACAAGTTTCACTCTCCATGGCTAGTTCATCCTCTTCCCCATGCTCCCTCTCTTTCCATTCGATCACCAGTGTACGCGGTTGCCTACATCAACATGGTCAAAAACCCTTGATGAGACCTCTGCTATGCTTAGAAAACATTCAAATCACTAGTTATTTGGAATTTTGAAACGGAAAATTGCGCTGTGCCATTGGCGTGGCTATTTCTTTAACAGTCGCGCCAGTTGGCGCGGACCTTTGTATAAAGAAGGCCATCGGCGCGGGTCCATGCCCGATACCCGCGCCAATGGGCGGTGCCCTAAAATTACAAAGATCTTCCACAGAAACCTAATGAGCAATGGAAAACTATGAAAAAATGGATTAAAATGGAGTACAGGGAAGCGCTTCTTACCTGGAACAAATGGGAATCTGAATGGTGGTCCGGATCTGTCACAATCGCCGTCAGAAGGTTTGCACAAAATGGACCACTACTGCTCTCCAAATGAGGTAAATAGTAAAAGTAATTTTGTTTTTACCATTTGAGACTATTTATAAATTTTTGAAATCTAAAATAGGTTTTAAAAGGAATTTTCATTAATATTTTGATATATTTTGTCGAGAATGGATTTTACACTTGCCTCTATGTGCAACAACAGGTTTCTATGCGACTTCAACGGTGAAACGAGTTGTATTTTATACTTTTTCGTACTCGGTAAAAACACGAAAAAGTCATTTTGGAGTCATCTTTCAGCTCTTTTCTGACTCTCTAAACATGAAAAGATTGCTGAGGCTCCTGTCGTTTCGATCTCGCGCTTAAAGTGAGCCTGCGAAAACCATAACGTTCAAAGATACGTTACCTCCTGCCGGGGATAGATTATTTACGAAAAAGGAATACCCTAGCCTATCACGACTAGGAGGTTTTCTCAGACATAGCTTTCTACCTTTTTGGATCTGAGGAACTATTTACGAAAAGGGACCGTTGGAGTTTACTTTTCAGCTGTCTTTTCAAACTCTCTAAATATGAAAAGACACCGAGTTCTTCCTTTGTCAGACTCGTTAAAATCTGATGACATCGGATTCAGTCGTGATGACGATATTTGAGTCGCTCCTTCCTAGGGCTCGTTAAATGTACTAGGATGGATTTGTATGAAGGGCGGACTTATACTACAAGCATATGCTATCCCCTTCAAGCTTGTTATAAAAAATAATTGGGTTACTCGCCAGAAATGGCGGGGAAAAAAGGAACCAGCATCATTGTCGCGTCGGCAGTATGTCGCTCTTGAACATGGCACTTGTCTGCATTCATGTCGGGTTGGGGACATCTAATCTCATTTTTCACTTGCCTTCGTGGGTTTGGGTAATCCCTTTTGACCTCTCATCTGCTCTTTGCCTCGTCACTATGACCTCTGATCTTTTGATGTCAAAATACGGCCAAGTCCACTGTCGTGCCGTTCATATGTTCAAGAGAAGTTGACCTCTACAAGTACCAACCTTCCTCTGATTCTCATCTAATCATGATTCACAAAAACACTATGTTCCTCTGTCTCACATCGATGATGTGGGAAACACTATGGCCCACCTTCGATCAAGGTCGCTTCCTGTTGACTTCAGCTCATTATCCAGGAAGCTGATCTAGAGACTCCCTTCTGGTGCCTTGGAGCCTGCATGCCTCAATGGCAGGTTCTTCGCATTCGACGTGAGGTTTTCATCATTGGCCTCCGATCGAGTGATTCTACAGGTGTTTGACACCAGCTCATTGATTCACATGCCATAGATTGTACCTGTAGTACCTTGAGGGCCATTGTCATTATTGGTGGTACCTCTCGCATCTGTTAACAGCTTTCATCACTGGTTGGTAATCAGACGATGTTCTTGCATGTTCGACTTCAGCTCATTTCTTCACATGCTTGGACTTGTACTGTGTTTGGATTGAGGTGGAGCGCAATACCCTGGATTGTGTCTGTTGTAATCCAGACTGTGATTTTGTGGATTATTCTGATTAGTTACATGACTCACTGATTGGATGGCTGCGACCATACCTGAGTCTATTTACTGATCCTCACTGGATGGCTATGTCCATGCCTTGGATCTGGATTATTACATACTCTGTTATGGATGGCTGCACCCATACCACGTATATATCATGTATTTGAGATATCAGTTGTACCTCTCTACGCAGGTTTTCCGACGGCGGTGTTTTCAGTTGGACACGTTCTCGTAAAGCATTTCACCCCTCTCTCTCTTTCAGGCCTCATGCTTTTGGGGGGCATCTGTTACACATCAATTTTTCACCGTCCCTGCAATCCTCGTCTTGCACATTGGAGGGCTCATTTTGTGACCTGTGACTAGTGACATAACTTGAAAATACTTTCATGGCATTCCCCTGAAGACATATCCTATTGAAAAACCCTAAAAACACCCCTTTTGCATTGGCGCAGGCAGCCAGTTCAATACCCATGCCAATGGGGAAAATTCTTCAAAGAGGTCGCGCCAATTGGTGCTCTGTCCCAGAGTCGCACTCGCGCCATCCAATTTAAGGAGTGTTTTTTAAAAATAAATGGCGGAAGTTTCGTCCTAACTGATCCAGGAACTGATATCTATCTGGACAGGTTTGCTACGGCCGGGATTTGCGAGAGAGGTGGCGGTTTTCTCCAAATAGTGCACCCTCCTCATGGAAGCTTCCTTGATGATAGGGCCAATCCCATAATTATAGGGATCCCAACTCCCCTTCCCCCATCTATAAAAGCTTGCCCATCTCCTTTGCAAGTCAGTTCAAGTTCCCAAATTCCCGAGAGCCTTATGCTGCAAGAGCCTCCATAATTCCCTTAAGGCCAAGTCCAAGCAAGGAGACTATTTTCAAGATCCGAAGAGAGAGGTTTGTCCCATCCTTGACAGGCTTTGTCGAGACGTGTTCCGCTGGCGACCCTCCGAAGGAGAATTTAGCGTCAGGGCTATGGTTGTATTCTTCTTTGATTGATTAATGATAAGCGACTATTGGTTATGGTTCCACTCTTGTTATTTATTATGATGATGAGTTATGTCCTTTCGACCCATATGGGGCCAGCATTCATCGAACATGCCGCGCACGTTTGTTTTGTTTCTCGCATGTGCAGGTGTCCATCACGGAGATCGTGGGGATCGTGATCTGCCAGGGCTAAGGAACGGGAGTGCTACCTCTTCTACAAGCAACAACATTGGACTCGAGGTAAGCCTTCATCGCTAGTTGGTTTATTTGCAATTAGGAACCTGCGCTATAGCATGAATGATTGTTGCTAGACCCGGTCTGGGCTAGTAGGGATCACCTCTGTCCGCAGAGGGGATTTACCTCCACAACACTCATATTCTGTGAATGTTTTTAAAAGGTCAACATCATCATATCTATATGCTTGTAATATTGGATGCTTGGTAGTATATTATCCATTTACTTGTTTAATAATCAGTTATGAGTCTCCATGAACAGTTATCCTCTTGGCTCCTAGTTTTCTCAATAATTGTATTCCTAAGAGGAGAGCCTCATATTCAGCTATGTTATTTGTGCATTGAAAGTTTAGTTTGTATGAATGGCCCTCAACATGATTATTTTCTGTGTTATGTACCCATATGCTTTCTCATGAACTAGTTTTGCTACAAGACCCATCAAAACTCTTACTCCAAAGAGGTTCATATTCAGATTTGTTATTAAAGTCATTTCTGTCCTCTTTGTCCTGTTTATTTTGGCTGTCATTATGTTGTTTTTTAGGATCTGTACTATGTTCATTTTTATTTTGTTTCTCAAGGTTTTCACTATGTTCCGTTTTATCTTGTTTGTCATAATTAGCCCTGTGTTGATGATTGGTTTGTTGCCTATGATCTTCATCATGTTTTCTGTGATGTTCTGAGTTAGCAATCTGTTTTGGTTTTTTCTCCTTTCTTCCCTCTTTTCCTATTATTGGTTTGTCATCTACTTCTCCTTGCTCATTAAGATTTTCATCATTGCAAAGAATGAATGAGTCAAGGTCTGTGTGAATAGAATAAAGTGGGGAGTTGTCTAGTTTTTCTTGACTACTAACCATGTATTTCATGTGTGTTTCCCTATATAGTCTTCTTGGTTGACTAAAGACAGGGATGGTTGCATAGGTCATATCCATCTGCAGGGTACCATGGAGTTTGGCACCCCATTACCTTAAAAGGAGCATGCCATATTTAGGAGGTATATCAACCACTACAATTTCCATCGATAAGCGCTTGGTTGGTAGTTGGGCTAATTTTACACATAAATCTTTGATTAGGCCTAGAAATTTAACTCTACTAGAGTCAAAGGAGTATAAATCCTTGTAAGGTCTAGTTATCTCAAGGCCTAGTATCTCCATCACTACTTTAGGCATAAGGTTGTGGGAAGCTCCTGAGTCAAGCATGGCATTGTGAAAAATCTTATCATGGATGTTTAGACTGACATAAAAAGGAGGAACACCTCCCTCTTGAAATTTTCCTTCTACCTCTGGTCCAAATAGAAGCTTAGTCTTGTCATCAGTTACATTGATAGAATCAGTTTGTTCTCCTATGTTTAAAGCTCTCAAAAGTTTGGTTTTATATACATGTTGGATGACTAATTCAGCAAGAGGAACAGGGATCTTGATTTTGGAAATTTCACTCTCTATGTTGAAAGGTATCTGAGTTTTTAACATGTTTAGATCAGCCTTCTTAGTCATTGTTTTCTCAACAAAATCAGCTTGCTATTTTTTATTATGGACAATAGTTAAAATAGTTTTACTGGGAGCAATAGATGAGTTGCTAGTGCTACTTTGGTCACCACTATGTTTGTCATAAATTTGGGTGTTTTTTCCTTTGTTTTTATCAGAACTTTCAACCATTGTTTTGTTGTTTTCTACTTTCTTTTTAGGAATGTTTTCAGGATTGTTTCTAATAGAAATTTCAGAGGTTTTATTTTTGGGAGTGTCTGGATTCTTTTTAATCCTAAGGTAATATTTTTTGTGTACTTCCATTATAGCATTTTCAAAGCCTTGTTTGTAATCTTCATATTCTGGGATTTCCTCATCAGAGGGAGTATATATGCCTTGTTCTTCTTCAGTGAGGAAAACAATATCCTCATTGTTTACTCCCAATAATTTTATGTGATCTTCCTCTGTTTCTTCAATCAATCCCTCATATTCATCATCATAGTTTTGTTGGAAAGGAGGTCTGACCTGCTGATCAGGGCCTCTTTGTCTAATTTGAGGGGGATTCATTCTAAATTTTTGGTTATGATTTTGATTTTTGTTTTGAGAAACTGTTTGGTTTTCTTTAGGATAAGCTCTCTCATTCATGTTTATTCTATCCATCATATTTTCCATGGTTCTTACCATACTATCAATTTTGGAATCTGATGTGGAGGGTCCAGGTTCATTTTTGTATGTAACCTTTTTCTCTTCTTTCAATCTAGCCCTTCTAGCATTTAGGTTAGCTTCTACACTTACTGCCCCTTTCTGCATGTCTTCTAACATGAGGGGTTCTCTCTCCCTTAATTGATAACACATGTCTGGGTCAAATCCTTCAGGAAAATTCATTAAGGCTAAGCCCTGTGGAGGTTTCATTTATGGAGGGAGTGCATTATAAACACTATTGAATCTAGTGCAATAATCTTGGACACTCTCTCCAGCATTTATTTTAAGGTCATTGTATTCTGATAGGATTTGAAGGGGATTTCTCTTGACTTCCCATTTGTTTAGGAATAGTTGATGAAAAGCAGGGATGTCATTGATACTGTTAGGGGTTAAGCCTTTGAACCATTTTCTTGCTTCTCCCCCTAAAATCTGACCAAACTTTCTAAGTTTAACAGTTTCATCATCTATATCTTATCTGTCAAAGTAATCATTCATTCTGTCCACATTTTTTAGAGTTGTAGTAGAACTACTAGCATCATATAATGGAATCTTGGACTGATAGTCATATGGTAGAACAAATAGAGGTAAAGGAAGGACTAAGGGAGCATACCATGTTGCCATGATATGAGCTTATGGAAACAATGGAGGATTAACAAGTGGAGGAAGGTGATGAAGTGGAGTGGTTTGAAAAGTGGATGCATGTATGGGTGTAGCTAAAGTACTTGGGCCAGCTAAGTGATGTTGAGCAGATTTAGGATAGGATAAGCTAAAGTTATGGAGAAAATGGAGATCAGGAGGAGTGGAAGGGGAGGCTTCCCTACTACTACTTTTTTGTGAGTCTACAAGCTCAAGGTTTATCTGGTCTATACCGCTTTGTGACTTGGTTCTAGATAGGCTTCTTATATGAGGTAAGTCAACTTGGGTGTTTTTCAAGGTTATAAGGTTTTCAGGGACATAACTTGTTCTGTGGATGCGTCTGACAATAATTGGCTTTTCCAATCTAGGAGACCTCCTAAGAATGCTTTCAGGATTGTCAACTATTGGAGGAGGATTTGGGTCAGGATGGGATCTAGTATGGATCCTTCTAGAAGCCAGGATTTTGGACCCAACAAGTCAGGAAGGTTTTTAGAGGTATAACAGTCTTAGGACACAAACCAAACTGTAAAAGAGATACTTAATCCACAAAGTATTCTTGACTAGGTATTGTTTAATGTTTTGATGATAGGGTAAGTTTCCCAGTGGATTCAATGGAAAATTAGTGGAGTCACTAGGTGGAGGATTTTTACTTGTCTTATAGGATTGGTTGTTGTCCACCATCAACAATCAGGAACCATTATTGGCTGACACTTGATTCATCTTAAAATAATGAGGTTTTCTGAGTTTTGAGTGAATGTGAAATGTTTATTACTCAGTATTCCCCAGTATGGTCGGCACTCTATTGGCTCCCTATGATCTGCAAGAGTGGAAAGAACAAACACTGCAGGAGCCACATCAGAACCACTTCAGAATCCTAGGACCTAGCCTTCCTGAATTTAGAGAGGGATCTCTCTATTAAGGTGTTTTTAATTGATATATCTTTGTGCTATTTATTTAAGATTTTAGGCCAATTATGAAGTTATAAGGACTTGTTTGTTTGGTTGGATTAATTGATAGATTGAAGGATCAATGGTGTGACTGATTGAGGGAATGTTTTAGCTGAAAAAATAGACTGTGTGAAGACATCAGTCCATTGGGCAATGGAGTCATTAAAGGATTTAATTGTTCATCAACTCTTCAAGGGCATTCATAGGGAAAGCTAACTATATCAAGTGGATTCTTTAGATTAGGTTGTGATATGAAACAATAATTAGTTGTGAAGGCAGCAAATATATAGTCAATTAAGAATCTTCTAGCTCTACTTAGACAAGAAAAGCCTTTTAAGGTAACTGTTTGGAGCAAGCCAAAGGACAAGGCAAACCATAGACCTCTTTGGAAAAACTTTAATAAGAAAACCTCTAAGACAACAATCCATTAATTCAAGAAATACTTTCAGATAAAGTAAACATGTAAGATAACAGTAAGAGTGGTCTAAGATCAAACAAAAATAATCTAATCTGCTTTTGAAAAACTCTCAAAAGACTCTTCAAAGCAACATTGCAAGGCTTATTAGAGGGAAGGGCATACCATGAACCTCTCTAGTTTTAGACTTTAATAAGTGTACTTTTAAGAAAGGTCTTAAAAACAATATCTCAAGTCTGTCTCAAAGGAACATGGGTTCACCATAATTTCCTTGGTTTCACTCTATTGAATCATTCCCAAGACAACAAGCTAGATATAACTAGAAGGAAATTAAGAATCTTCCAATCAAACCTTGCAGAAGAAAACATGAATATAAAGAATATAAACAAAAATAGGGTGCTGAGACAGAAAATCCTAATCTAAACTTTTTTTTCTTTACTGAGAAAGATGAACATAATGGAAAACATAAGGAGAAACAATAAAAATTTAGGAAAACTTCACCATTGATATAGCTCAAGGATCCTATCAACATGCTTGTATTATTGATGATCAAACCAGTTACAATACTCTGGGTAAAATAGCTCTATGCAACTCAGAGCTTTCTTCAATTTAGTCTAGCATTCCTCAACTAGCTCAACAGCAGAAATTAGTCCAATAACCATCAAGTAACCAAAATTTAAAATGAGGCTCATATGCAATATTTATATGCAAAATGAGGAGGTGCTACCAATCTAGGGTGTTTAAATGTTATCTATTACAGAGTTAATGATTCTTCACCTTTAAGACCATGCAAGGCCTAAGGCAAAAATATCTGAAAGAGTTACTCTGAAATAATAACTTATGTCTTAACTTCTAAGTTAATTTAGTTGAAATATTTGACTTTGAAGGCTTGGTAATAAATTTGTAATAAATGTTTGAGATGCTTCAAAATATCTCTGACTGTGCACTAACTGCATGATGCCTTTATGGAAAGAAATAATGATGTAGGTGGAAAAATTTGTCTTTGGGGAAGTAATTTCTTCTTTGTTGAGTAATTCGAAGCTGTCTTTGGGTTATCTGCCTTTGTTTTAATCATCAAGCTCTACTTAAGCCTTTTGAACTTTGATTTAACATTCATAATCTGCCTCACTGTCCTTTTTCTCTGTTTATGTTTTGTGACTGTTTTGTTTGTTTTACCCTTTATTTTAAACCTTTGAATTTCATCTATTCATCACTGTTTTTGTGGCTAATCCTTTGTTTTATCCTTTGGTTTAGGATTTAGGCCATTAATCTCTCTGTCCTTCATTCTCTTTCATTGCTTCACTGACTGTAGCTGTTCTTTGTGTGAAGGGAGGGTTTCTTTGTGGCATAAGGGTTCATAACCCGTCGATGATCATGATTCATCAAGGGCTAAGTCCTTTATGTAAACCCTTGGCCCTTTCTATATGTATTTTCCTCTCAGATTGTCATCCAGAGGTTATTTTACCATTGGAATGCCCTTCTACGAAATTACTACCATTAAACCTGCAAACACACAAACAAAAATTAATTTGAAAACCTGGTGGAAGGGAAAAACTACCTTTTCAGGGTTTTGAGGCGTCGGGGAGCAATTTGCAGAGGGGGAGGGAGTATAGGGGAAATATTCCGTAGGAGGAATCATGGGGAGAAAAAAACAAAAGCGAGGAAATTTGAATCTTGGCATGGAGGTGAAAGGCGGTTTTCAAAAGCTAGGGTGGTTTTATCGCGTAGGTGATCAGCAGTAAGTGGTATTGGGTGGAGGGTGCGCGATACCACTTGGAAATTGACACGTGGCAAGGCGAAACCGCCCATTTCGCGTGGGTCAAGGATATTAAACTTCAGTGCCAATTTCCGTGCGATATGGGATCTGAGCCGTCAGATCTCAAAGGGTGAGATCGATAGTGCGGAACGAACGGGGGAAGCGGAGAGCAGGTCTGGAGGGTGGAGCTCAGAGACAGGTGGTGGGCTGTGGTTGGTTGGCAGGGGGGTAATGGAAAGTGGGGCCCTGCTTGATGACGTGAAAACTTTTTCGTGTTGTGGGGTTGAGTTAGAAGATGGGATGAAGAGCGGGAGTGAGGTGATCGTTGGATCAGGGCCCAGGGCTCGGGATGAAGGGTCTAAATGATCCGGGAGAATCAAAGTGGCGGGGTGAAATAAAAAGGGGCCCGCTTTTAATTTTTCAAAGGTTAGGGGTTTTATACAAGGTGCGGGGGTTAAATAAAATAAAGAGGAGTAGAGGTATATTTTGTATGGTGGAAGCGGTTTAGGAATAGGCGGAGGGTCGGGGTCATATGGGAGTGAAGGGGCTAGGGCTTAAGTGGAGAGGGGCTTAAGGCCTATATTTATAAAAAGGGTGGGTTTTATTATAAAAACAGAGTTTTTATAAGTCTTTTAAAGGTCTGATAGGCTAAAAAGGCTAGATTTAAACAATGTAATAAAGGGTTATTTCATTGTTTGAGGGATTTTTATGAGAAAATTATGCATGAGGGGGATTTTTGAGGGTTTTTTGAGGGAACGAAAAATGGATTTCAGAGGGGTAAAAAGGGATGAAATGGTGAAATTAGGCCTAGAAAATGGAGTTTTCTTGGAGCAACAGGGCGAACTTTTGAGAAGGCAAAAGATAGGAAAGTTTAGTGAAAAATAGTCAAACTTAGGATGATGAAGGTAGTGAGATTTCTAGAACTCACAGTGTTTCTCAAATATTGTTTCTAGAAATCCAAAATCATCATTTAGTCATCTTTTAATATCAGAAAAAATTATAGATGGCTAACATAATGGATGAAGGAAAAATCACCATCATATTTATTCCTAAAAATATTATTTGTATCTTACTTAGATTGATTATGGCCATATTATCCATTTCCCATTTGATTCCAAGAAAAGCAGGGTAAGGATTAATATCATTAACAATTTCTATCACTTCAAAATCAATAATGGTGTGAACTCCTTCAATATCTACCATGACACATGATAGTATTCCCATAGGAAAGATATTTTGTTGATTTTCCAGTCTTAGCTAAATATTTGACCATTGTAGCTTCGTCTGACCCATTATTTCCCATGTCTTCTTTGTAAAAACATTATCATATGAGCCCAAATACAGAATAACCTGATCCATTTCATATTATCCAATATACGCACTAAGTCTCATCTCTTTTATAGAATAACCTGATCCATTTAATATTCTCTTCTATCGATGTACATTATTAACTATGAGAACCTCACTTTGCAGTGTCTCTTTGTAATATTCCTAAAATTTAGCTTTTAGCTAAATGGAATATTATGGATTATTTTGTCACTACGTAGGTGAATAAATGGGTAGGGAGGCCCATAAATCTCCTTAGCAGCAATAAAAACACTTCAAGTGTGAAAGGAGACCTTCTAAATAGCTAAATAAAGAAACTTTGAGTATGAACAGGGGTTGGATCATGTTGAACAAGTCAATTTTGACCAAATCAACAACGTTGTTATGGAAGAGTGGACATTAAATGAGGAATAACACAGTTTTGGAGGGAGATTGATTGCATGGAGGTGGGGACCTAATTGAGTGGGACCAAGGGCAAGAAAGCTCATAACTTATATAAGGAAGAGGATGGCAGTCATATTGGTTATGTTTGAGATTATTATTTTTTATGTGGTATGTTTAGACTTCTTGCATTCTTTAGTTGTTTAGTTGAGATTGTTGTGTTGTTTAGCACCGGGCGTTCCCGAGTGGGAATCCCATCTCTTTCCTTGAGAGGCCTCTTAGAAGAGAATTTCACTTCATTTCCACACTCATGCTTAGGGCCAAGCTTCAATCTTCAGCTACAGTGCAGTTTCTGCAGAATATTGTGCTGTGTTGTAGGGTGCAGCAGTGGAGGATCATTTTGGGGGTATTTAGAGCTAGTTTTGCAGTGGAGGAAGGTTTACATCCATGGGAAGGCCTGTAAAGAATACCCTTGAGCTTTATTGACAAATTTAGCAGTAGGCTAAGGAGTATTTATCCCCTACAACATAGTTTCAGCCCAGATCTGTGTTATTTTAGGGTGGAGTTGCAGTGGTTGTTTTGGGAGGTGATCTCTTCAGTGGAGGAGCCATTATTTCATTTGGAGGATCTATTAGAGAATATATGTAGTTTCTATAGAAGCTTTAGCCATATCTTTTCATTTATGTTGTTTCAGCATACCTTCAGCCCTATGGTTGCAGCTTACATTGGCACATTGTGTGTATTTTTTGGAAACCCTCTTGGGTTGTCTTGGAAAGTTGATCTAGTGCCCATATATGTATGTATAGACTCTATTGGGGCCTATATCAATATTTTTATATCATTGTATCATCTCCAGCTTTATTTATGTGTAATATGACTGTGTTGTAGTTTCCCTCTGACATTTTGTATTGTAACACCAACTCATATTTGGGAGTGATTTCTTATGGGAGGCTTGTTTCCTCATTGTATATGATTTATGCCTCACTATTTTGTATTGATTTGCTGCTCTAATACATAATGTTATGAATCCATATTGGTCTCATGGTTTAATGTGTTAATTATTTTCTGCTACTTTCAATTTATGAGCTATATTGCTGCTTTTCCCATTTGGGAATATTACAGTGGTATCAAAGCATAATCTTGGCTCAGCCTATGCATTCAGCCAATATGTCACCGTAAGGAGAAGCTTCTCACAAGAAGAGGAGATGTACAGAAGAAACAAAGAAAAGGCTCCATTATTTGGAGGAAGGGAGGAAGAGGGGCTCTCAAAGCTTCTTTTTCAAACTATGCAGAGCATCAAGGGAGATATCAAGAAGATGAGAAAGGATATGTGTAGGGTATCTCCAAAGGGGTTTGAATATGAAACAAGCCCTAAATTTTTGCATTATGGGAGTGGGCATGCCACCACACATTATGATCCACAGCGCAATATTATGCCCATATTTACAACAAGAGAGATGGAGGAAGAAGATGCACCAAAGGAGGATACCTTGAGTGACTATCTTCAGGAGTATGAATCTCAATCTTGGAGATTCAAGGAGCACTTGAACTTCCAAGAGTTTTTCCAACTCAAGGAGGAAATAAGACCCGAAAATCACAACAGAAGAAAAAGAGGTAGATTTTTCCTGCCAAATTTTGATGGGTCCTCCACATGCACAACCAAGGATTGGATAGATCAACTAGACTCATATTTGCATCTACATCAATTTTCAGAAAAGGAAGCCCTTATGATAGTAGTGCTGCATCTTGAAGATAAGGCTAGTACTTGGTGGTTTTATGAATATTCTTCATTTAATCATGAAAATATATCTACTTATGCAAGATTCACTAAGAGATTAGTGAAGAGATTTGATGTAAAACAATCCGAAACATCTTTGATTGAGCTAGAAAAAAAATACACACTCAAACCGTCTGCATGAGTTGGAAGGATCCCTTGCACCAACTCCACTCCAGATTTCTATTGAGGGGGATAAAAACTTGGATGACACCTTGCCAAGGGCAAGATCCCCATTGCAGGAAGAGCTTTCTTTGCAAAGGGAAGACATGAAGATTCCTCCTTCAAGGGAAGACCAAGATCTAGGGTCTCTCATTGTTGATGAGGTATTTTTAGCTATTAATGAGGAGGAAGAGTAGAAAATAAGTAACATTGCTGTCACTTTAGGAGAAGAACCATCACCACATGGGGATGGGAATGAAGATATTGCTTCAAGAGGAGGAGCTTTTGCATCTTTGAAAAAGATTCCCAAGGAGCATCATGTGACAATAGTTATGGCCAGTGACACCTTGATCAAAGGAGGAGAAGAAAGGATGGATCGGCACCAAAGGATGGGGAGCATGCACCCTTGTTTATTTCAAGGGGTTTATATACAAAAGAAGGAGAATGATTTGAAGGGATTTATATCTGAGCATCATGATATATTTACTATATACTTGCATTTTCTTAACACACATGTGCAGGGCATTGCTCCAATAGGGGGCACCCTTTTTTATTGGCATCATGGGCTACTTGGGGCCATGAGAAATGATGATGATGGCGATCCCCTAGAATATTTTGGGGAGATTATGTATTCTTCATGGTGTTCTTCATTGACACCAAACTTCATACACATTTTCCAAGCATGCAGAAAGAATGGGGCAGCAAACAAGTGGTGGGAGGAACACTTGTTATATCATATTCTATGGCAGTTATGAGAAACACATACACATTTTCCAAGCATGCAGGAAGAATGGGGCAGCAAACAAGTGGTGGGAGGAACACTTGTTATATCATATTCTATGGCAGTTATGATAAAAACTGCATTGGTTTCACATGAGGGACCATTGTCCTTCACATTTACTACACGTGACAGCTAGCGTGACTTTGATTATGATTCCATATGTTGATGATGTGCTTATCTTTGTTGGGAACATGATTGGAGGGAAGGCACATTGGTTGGGTGTGTCCATGGGGAGTGGAATTTTCCACACCTTTTATGCTTAATGTTTCAAGGGGAGCATGGGAGATGGTATGGCCAATACAGCAGATCACCTGTTTCTTTATGAGGTGGGCCATATGATTGTTTGGAGCACTTGGGATATGCCTCTCATGAAAATTTGTGAGGAACTTTTCTATGAATTACCATGTTGGAAGGTGATTCATTTCATTTGGATGATAGCATGGAGATGGGAGTCTTTCATTGGGAATGAGATCCCCTATGCTTTTCATCACTCCTGCCTTAAAGAGGCGATTGGAAAGAAAGAAAGTTTCCATATAGACCTTCCATTTTCTCATGATGAGAGCCATATGGTTTATCCACCAAAGGCCAATTTGCACATTTGGGAGGAACCATTAGGAGATAGAATTATTGCAGAATATCTGAAGAAATGGTAGGGACTATTGATGAGGAGGCCACAAGAGGAGGAGGGGAGGATTTTTCCCCACCTTTACAGTTGTTTGAGGACAAGCAACATTTTGGAGGGGAGGACTATAATATTCCTAGAATTTAGCTTTTAGCTAAATGGAATATTATGGATTATTTTGTCACTAGGTAGGTGAATAAATGGGTAGGGAGGCCCATAAATCTCCTCAATAGAAATAAAAACACTTCAAGTGTGAAAGGAGACCTTCTAAATAGCTAAATAAATCACCTTTGAGTATGAACAGGGGTTGGCTCATGTTGAACAGGTCAACTTTGACCAAATCAACAACGTTGTTATGGAAGAGTGGACATTAAATGAGAAATAACACAGTTTTGGAGGGAGATTGATTGCATGGAGGTGGTGACCTAATTTAGTGGGACCAAGAGCAAGAAAGCTCATAACTTATATAAGGAAGATGATGGCAGCCATATTGGTTATGTTTGAGATTATTATTTTGTATGTGGTCTGTTTAGACTTCTTGCATTCTTTAGTTGTTTAGTTGAGATTGCTGTGTTGTTTAGCACTGGGTGTTCCCGAGTGAGAATCCCATCTCTTTCTTTGAGAGGCCTCTTGGAGGAGAATTGAAATTCATTTCCACACTCAGGCTTAGGGCCAAGCTTTAGTCTTCATCTACAACACAATTTCTGCAGAATATTGTGTTTTGTTGCAGGGTGCAGCAGTGGAGGAAGGTTTCAATCCATGGGAAGGCCTGTAAAGAAGCCCCTTGATATTTATTGACACATTTAGTAGTAGGATAAGGAGTATTTATCCCCTATAGTGCAGTTTCATCCCAGATCTGCATTATTTTAAGGAGGAGTTGGAGGGGTAGTTGTAGTGGTTGTTTTGGGAGGTGATCTCTTCAGTGGAGGAGCCATTCTTTCATCCATAGGATCTATTGGAGAAGATATGTAGTTTCTACATCAGCTTTGGCCATATCTTTTCATTTCTGATGTTGCAGCATACCTTTAGCCCTAGGGCTACAGCTTACATTGGCACACTATGTTCATTTTCCAGAAACCCTCTTGGGTTGTCTTGGAAAGTTTATCTAGTGCCCAGATCTATATGTCTAGACTCTATTGGGGCCTATATCAGTATTTTTATATAATTGTATCATCTCTAGCTGTATTTATTCATAATATGATTGCGTTGTAGTTTCTCTATGACATTTTATATTGTAACTACAACTCATATCTGGGAGTGATTTCTTATGGGAGGCTTGTTTCCTCATTGTATATGATTTATGCCTTACTATTTTGTATTGATTTGCTGCTCTAATACATATTGTTATGACTCCATATTGGTCTCATGGTTTCATGTCTTAATTATTCACTGCTGCTTTCAATTTATGAGCTATATTGTTTCTTTTCCCACTTTGTAATAGTACACTCTTTCGATGCATAAGAATTGATCAATTCCTGAATCCCTTCTACAACCTTTTGATCCCTTAACAACTTCATACACGTATGCATAAACTATCTCACGTGTTTCTTGATCTGTTTAATTCTGTGTCAAAGCTTGATCCCTCGTGGCTGCTTGGTTATGTGTCGGAACTACTGTCATGTCCCGGTTACTAGGCCCTGGCTGTGAAGTAGAATTCGAAGCTCCCGCATCCATGAAACTTCGATTTTCCTTTATAAACACTATTTTTTCCCTGAACATAAAAAACAATAATTTTCTTTGGATTTTTTCTAACCCATGCACCTAGATTTTCAAATTCCTTCTTTCTATCTTCTTTATCACTTCCAATATTAGCTCTGTTGGACGGATAAGTTGGTCTTGCGGACAAGACAGACCTCCCAAGTGTCCTATGGATAGCTAGCAACAAATAGACAACTAAATCTATCTTTCTCTAGATATATTGCGATTCATAATTAAATGCTATAAAGGTTTAATGATCCTACCTTTGATCTAACGCTTGTTTGTAGTAGTAGTCCTTCAGTCGCCCGAAAGAGTTGCCTTCAAAGATCTGCAATCACAAATAAACAAACATCAGATAGCACTTGAATAGCATATATTCATAAATCATATCTATTATGGTGATCAAGGAATCCATAAAATAAACCAATCAATTGACAACTTATTGAGAAAAACAGATTTATTTGTATTAACTTAAATAAGAAAAGCCTTACAACCGTGTCCGCCTTGATGTCATATAGGCCTTCCTGGGGTCCGGAACAGGCATTTCCTTTACTCTGACCAGCCTTGAACTCTTCCAACCGAGATACATACAGGTATGTAATATTTCCCACATAAAATCTCAGCTAAAAGGGTCTAAGTTCCAATAGAATTTCACCTCCAACAATACTAAAGCTTGAACTCACTGAACGTTATTGTTCAAACTCCTCAATTGTTATTGTGTAACCCTTTGAGGTTGCCCTATGCCTCTTTTTATAGTGAAAGAGAGGAGGTTATTGGTTCCAAACCTAGAAGGATAGAATCCACCTTTAAAGGGATTAGCTCCTTACATCAAGGGGTTAGATCCTTAATGGATGGGATACATAAACCATAATAAGAGCGAACTTTCCACCGTAGGAATGTTTCTAGAAGCTTCTAAAAATGACTCAAACGGAGCTTCTAGATTTTACTTGCGCCTGTTTTTATCTTTTACAGGGGTCCACACTTTTAATAAACATAAAGTGCATTTGGCTACGCATGATTTATAGCCAAAAAGTGCGGGACCGTAGGCAATACTAAGAGAAAATGCGGAACCAGAGTTTTAAGACTTTTATGAGATTTTCTCTTAATTTCAAGGCTTGAATTTATGAAATTTGATATTGTAGACTTCTAAGGGAGTACTAAAATGTCATGGTGACAAATTTCAGTGTAACAAATTGCCCCCTAAAGTGCAAAGTCTGAGAGTATTTGAAGAGTGATGTGCTTTATCATTTCAAGGATTAGCCTGTGGACACCCCAGTCGGAACCTGTAAAAACATTCAAATGCAAAACATATATATATATATATATATATATATATATATATATCATTGCTGAGGTAGGAATTCCCATACTCAGATCAAAACTAACTAAACTTGTTCTAATACAGAAATGATTTTAATATTACATCAATAGTGTAGACACAGCATGGACGCAGCCATATGTAATGAATAGTCTACTGCATAATGAATAATAAAACTCCTCACAGCTTGGATGGTGGAAACTAGATCCAGGGTCTTGATTTCTGTTTCCTGAACTAGTACGATTCTATCCATGTGATTAAATGTGTTTAAGTCGAACATGGTAGAAACCACTTAATTACCAGTCAATGATGTGAACTGTTAACAAGTGTGAGAGTAACCACCAATAATGACAATGGCTCTCAAAGTACTCAGTACAATCCATGAAATGTGAATAATTGATATGAAGTCGAACATTTCACGGAATCATTCGATCGAAGGTCAATGATGCAACCTGTCGTCGAAGGCGAGAAACCTACCATTAAGGCACGCAGATTTCAAGGTACTGATGGATTCTAGATAAACTTCCTAGGTGATGAGCTGTCATAGATAGAAAGTGATCCATCATAAGCAAGCTCACGACGCGAAACCATAGATCAAGTTTTGAAGAATTTTTTTGCAAGGACTAACTCAGGGATGGTCAACGCGAATGGAGACAAATGTTTGCAGATGAATGGTTTGTTTGACTATCATCTTGAACACATAACGACACTGCAGATGGTTTGGTGACAGTTTCCCTAAGATAATACCCAGAAACCGGCTGAAGAACTTTAATGTGGTTTGATTAACTGATAGGAAAAGGATTTCCCAACCCAGGGGGAAGTGCGACAGAAAGTGTCATGTTCAAGAGTGGTGTAAGCTTTTACAAATCAAAGTGTAACAAATGAATATGTTTTTCTCTCTTTTCCCCCACCATTTATGGCAAGTACCTCTTTATTTTTGACAAGCTTGAGGAGGATAACATTTTCTTGTTTATAAGCTCATCCTTCGGATGAGTCCAACTTAGTTTAAAATCGAACCCTAAGAAGGAGTGGTCCATTCTTGTTTGAAATTGATAAGTCCTTTACTGTTAAATTTTAACGAGTCCATTTTAGGAGAAACTCGGTGTTTTTCATTTTTAGGGAGTCAGAAGAAAAAACTTAAGAAAACTCCATGGGTGTTCTTTTTCATAAATTTAGTCTCTTAGGCCCAAAAAAGGATAAAATAATGCAATAGAGAACTCTATTGACCATGATTAGTCAATGTATACCTTTTTCGTAAATAGTCCATTTCAGTCCGGAAAAGGAGTAAACTTATACTGAAGGGACGACCATTCATTTACTTTAACGAGTTCAAATAGTCAAGTACTCAACAATCTTTTCATTTTTAGAGAGTTTGAAAAGAGCTTAAAAGAGGACTCCATGGTTTCGCTTTTTCATAAATTTTAAAGAGCCTGAAAAAGTGATAAAAGTTTACTCTTCATCAAAAATGACCATTTTGCTTGAAAAACGCGTTATTCTGCACAAAAACTCGAAAAATTAAACATCCCTGTTTCAATAATAAAAATATTTTTCAAAACTGACTTTTTAAAGTGAAAAATAAAAAAATTTAAAATTAATCTATTTGAAAAAAATTATAAAAAGAAGTTTTCCAAGTTCATTTTTACCGTTTGAGTTTGGAGTGAATTTTTTAGAGCTCTGGGCAAAAAACGCTTTGGTGAATATTCTGGGCAAACCGACTGTCGGAATCGAAAACCGTCTGTTTCAGGTAATCCACAACCTCCTTATCTTGCTTTTCACCCGTTCAATTTTTTAATTTAGGGTCAGAATTTCATTTTTTGGGAGGAAAATATGTTGAAAAATCCACCCTAGGGGGTCCGCACCTAAGACATTAGGTACCTGCGGACCCCAAAATTTTTCTACAAAGAAAAATGTCGGGGCCCTGCACTTTTAACATAGGGCCCGTGTGGATCTACACACTGTCCCTGAGCGTAAAGTGGCAGGGCGCCATAACAAATTTAAAAACATATTTTCTTCCTAAATTACCCAAATTTTTTTCTTCAAAATGATTATAATCCTTCATTTTACTTGTTGTAGGATATCTACAATGCTCATTTGGTGAGAACGGGAGCACAAAGAGGTAGATGAAGTAGCAATAATTCATCAACCTACTTTGCAAGCTTTAAGAGCATGCAGGCTTTACAAATTTTGGGCTATCAATGGCATGAGAGCTCAAGTGGATCTTCTTACTTGGCTGGTAAGTAAAGGGGATGTTCAGGACCAGTGTTTCGTGATCGGAGGTCGCCGGCTCGAGATTGAGCTGGAAGAAATCTATTTTTTGACTGTTTTGTCTAGGAGAGGTGAACCACTATCTCTATTTGGGGCTAGGCCAGGTGGCCAGTCTGTTGCCAGCCTACAATTAGAATTTCGTAATGATGAAGCCAATCCCCGAGACAAACGGATTGACATAAAAACTATCATCCGTCCTGAGCTAAAAGTGATCACTTTTACCATGGTCAAGTTGTGCGGAAGTGCAGCTTTGCATATAGCCACTAGATATCAGATGTGCATAGCAGTAGATTGCTTTCGAGGCACCATATTCAACTGGTGCGAGGCAGTGTTGGAAAATGTGAAAGGCCAAATTACCAAAGCAAATAATGGGAAGCTAAACAACTTCGGATTTGGGTCCATCGTCGTCACCTTTGCTCTAGAGAGGATCCCTATGCTAGCCTCGCAGCACATTCTTGTTGATGCTGGTCGACCTCGAGAGCCTAGGATGGTTCGTTGGGTTGCTTTGATGGCCCGCCACAGCGAGGGTGGGGAGATTGTTCTATTTCCCTCGAGATATTTTCGTTGGCTAGAATGAAAAATTTTTGTTATAGAGGATTTTCCTTATGCTGGTATGGATTTTCGCAACGACTTGGATACGGTACTTCCTCTAGGAGCTCAGTGGGATGAGTCAGGTAAAAAATCTTTTTTTTTGACATGCTCTAATTTCTAATTTTTTAATTTTGTTTTTAAATCGTCCAAAACTGATAACAAAAATTTCAAATGCAAATGTGGGTCTGAGTCAAGCAGGCATTCTCCGCCCCTTTGACCGGAGGCAAAGGGATGCAGTAGCACCACCACCACCTCCATAGGACCAGACTGCAGAGATTCTGACTGATTTAGAGCAGCATTTGGAGCGGCTCACTATAGGTATTCCTGAGATCACCATAGGTGATATTGCGCTCCATCTTCAGAGATATGTGATTGGTGTTCCTGGGGAGGTTTTTGATTAGGGCGGCACGAGCAGTGGTGTATTATCATGATCATCTCCACGGATTGTGGATTATTGACTTGTAAACTCATTTTTTGTATCACTTTTTTCCGATCATAAGGCATTTTGAGCCTATGATCGAAGACGATGTACTATTTTTTGAACACTACATCTATACTATGATACACTATTATTTCTAGTTACCCGTTCAATCATGTTATCGAATGTTGATTTATTACTTTGTTATCGTAAATTTCTGTTTATAACACTAGAAGCAATTGTGTCTGCTAATGTATTTAAAATTCTTGGAATGTGTTCATACTTAATATAATCGAACTCTCATTCCAAGAGACGAACCCTTAAAAATAATCTTAATAACACTGGATTTCTAATGGCATATACTTGGTTTAACTGTAATACAACGAGTTCAGAATCTAACTTAACGATCAAACTCCAAATTCCAAATGAAATGGATTCCGATAATAATTCAATAACTGCACTATATTCGGCAATATTGTTCATTGTTTGACCAAGACTTACCCCATGCATCGATACTAACTCGTCAATGGGTGAGTAAATAACCCAAGCTGCGGAAGATATGTTCCGTGAACTACGACAAGTGCCATCAGCAAAACCAATATATGTTTGAAAGGACGTCGACATCTGCGATATAAAAAGTATCCAGATAAGCAGGAATAGTAGTAAGAGCACACTTAAGCTAGGCACACGTTTCTAATCTATAGCACACCAGCTAAAAAGTAACCAATATATAGAGAAGATCTCCACACAAAAATCAAGCGTAATATCTCTTCAGATAAATTCCATTTCTGGGTTTACCTAAAGAGACCTTGTCAAAATCAATCAATTCATAGGCCCCTTTTGCAAGCTGTCGCTTGAAAATATAAGGACCATGCCACATGGGTTCAAATTTCCCATCCCCTAGTTTATCGTTGGCTTGATCATAAATCAAAACTAGGTCTCCTTTTAAAAGATTATGAGGGGTAACACTTCTATCATACTGATATTTCATTCTTTTTGCATGAGCCGCGGTAGCTAATGCAGTGGTGCACTGATTCTCATCTAATTGAGCCAAGTATAAAAAATGTTTCTCCTCTTCAGAAGTGTCTGGTAGTAACTCTATGGCTAGTTGGAGTGACGGTATCTCACATTCAATGGGTAATACCACTTCTAAACCGTAAACCAGTTGAAAATGGGTAAAACCTGTCGATGTTTTTGCTGAGGTTCGATATGCCCAAAGTGCTGAAAAGAGCATGGTATGCCAATTCGACTTATGAACTCCAATGATTCGTTTGATCATGGTGACTAAAACCTTATTAATCGCTTCAACTAAACCATTGGCCTGTGGATAATATGGTGTAGAACTGTCATGGCGCAGGTCAAGCTGGTCTGTTAACTCGGTCATCATGATATTCCGAAAATGGCTCCCGTGATCAGTAATTATCGCTTGGGGTACACCGAAATGAGAAATAACATGATTGAATACTAAATTAGCTGTAGTTTTGCCATCTATTGCAAATGTAGGCATCGCCTCGGCCCATTTGGTAAAATAATCTACTGCTATAATAATATACCCATGCCCCCCGGTCGAGTGAGGGTTACAAGTAATGAAGTCAATGCCCCATTTTGAAAAAGGACCGACAACAATTATAGGGTGAAGAGGAGCAGGTGGTGCATGCATTTTTCGATCAAATAATTGACAATTATGACATTTTCAGACCGCGTAAATACAATCTTTAAACAAGGACAGACAGAAATAACCTGGGCACAATATCTTTTGGGCTGTGGCATACCCATACATATGACTGCCACATGGTCCAGAGTGACAGTCATTTAAAACCTTTTCGGCTTTCTCATGGGTTAGACAACGTCGAAAAACCGAGTCTGCACCAAGATGGTATAGTGTGTCACCAACAATATGATATTGTTGAGATTGGAAACAAATTTTTTTTCGTTGTGACTGTGAAATCTCAGGCCGAAAAGATTGGGTCTGAAGATAAACAATAATATCTCCATACCAAGGATCAATGGTACTAATAAGAAACAAGGATTCATCCACGATTGGTTGTTCCGCCACAGTTAATGTATCAGTACGTGGGAAATCACACATAAGTTAAGAAAATATCAATGATTTCTTGGATTTGGATTTTTCAAATTCCAAATCAAACTCCTACAGGATAACAATCCATTTGGATTATTTTCCCCCTAGCAATTGGTTGGTCAATATGTACATCATAGGGTTACAATCAGAGATCACTGTCGTTTTGCATAAAAGTATGTAGTGACAAAAACGTTGGATAGCTTGAACAGCTGCCAAGGCCAATTTTTCCACATGTGAGTATTTGATCTCAGTCAGATGCAAATTTCGACTAAGATAATAAATCACATGTTCACTATGGAATTCATCTTCCTGAACTAAAACCATCCCTATCGTGGAATCGGAAGTGGCGAGGTATAAAAAGTAATCTTGGTTGTAGTTGGGAGGATGTAGTAACGGTGCATGGGTCAATGCGTTTTTAAGAGCATCAAAAGATCTATCAGCGACCTCGTCCCAAAATAAAGGAATGTTCTATTTCAACAACCTAGTGAAACCTTTCGTTAACTCAGCGTATTTAGGAATGAATCGACGTAAAAAGTTTTCTTTCCCTTGCAAACTTTGGAGTTTACGAAGAGTAGAAGGAGGAGGTAAATTGATGATTGCCTCAACCTTCGATGGATCAACATGAATGTCTGCCTTTGAGACAATAAATCCCAGCAATCATCTGGATTGTACGAAGAAAACAAATTTGTGAGGATTCAGGAGAATCTTGTAATGCCTACATCGTATAAAGATAGCTCGTGAATGAGTAATATGATTTGCTCTGCGTGAAGAATGAGCAGGCAAATCATCGAGGTAGGGCTGCACAATATGTTTAATGTCGTGAAATGCATAAGACATGGCCCTTTGAAAGTGGCGCCAACATTCTTAAGGCCAAAAGGTAGTTTGTGATAAGAAAAAGTCCCCCATGGACAAATGAAAGTTGTTTTAGGTTGATTTGCAGGGAGTATGTTTATTTGATTGTAGCCAGAAAATCCATCCATGAACGAGAAAATTTCACTTTCAGCACAATCGTCGATACTTTGATCGATGTAAGGGGTCAGATAATTGTCTTTTGGACAAGCTCGATTTATATCCCTATAGTCGATACATACTCGTATTGTTCCTTGTTTTTTATTAACCGGAACAATATTAGATACCCAGTCCGTTAACGGGATCGGATAAATAAAACCTACATGAAGTAATTTTTCAAATTCGGCTTTAATAGTGGCAGCTTTTCTCGGATGCATCTGACGTAATCTCTGTCTAATAGGTTTAGCATCCAGGTATGTATTAATTTCATGAACAACAATTGATGGATTGATTCCTGGAATTTCTTCATATGACTAGGAAAAAATGTCGCGGAATTCCTGAAATAGGGCTTTATATGCTTGGATTTCATCTGGCGTACAAGAAGAACCTATATGAATGTTTTCAACAATTTCAGGTTTTACTAAAATGTCAAGAGGAACCGTTCCAGAAATATTTTCTAAATTCAATTCAGAATTGATATGTGAGAAAGTATTCTGAGGTTCTTTGACGTAATCAGTGGTAAAAATGGAGAAAAAATCATTCTCAAAATGATCGAGATCAGGTAAAAATGAAGACCTATGATGAAGATCTTCCCATGGTAACTCATCTACCGACAAGAACTCACGAACATGTTCATCAGTATTGAATACTTGAGCAGGATCCGCAATTGGTGTCAAAGCTAAGCTCGATATTGAAAATGACTCTTGACTGATCACATTCATTGGAACAGACTCAGTTGAAGGAGTATCAGAAAATGACTGTACATTTTGATATGCTAACTCAAAGGGACTCAAAGGCATCGGGCCATCGAATGAATCCAATTCTGATTCTAAAGGTACTATCCAAGGATCATCAAAGGACATAGTACTGGATGAAATCATATTGATATTAGCAATAGGAGATTGTACGTTGGGAGCAGGCAGGGAAAAAGTTCCCAGTAAAGCCGAATCTTTAATCAAACCTACTCTGACATCCTTATAAGGGATAGTTGATTTTTTGATATGTTGGATGCTATCAGTAGAGGCTGGGTCGGACGAATAATATTGATCTATTTTAACGATCTTTCCTTTATGAGGAAACATGATGAGACGAAAGATCGATGACACAACAACAGTCACAACATAAGACCAACTGTGACCCAGGAGAAGGTTGTAATCCAGAGGGGCATCAACCACCTCCACATCTAGATTAACCATTTTTCCTTCGACCTCTATTGGTAGATCTTGTAAAATACCATATGGCTGAAAACCTCTTTCGTCAAAAGCTTTGAGAATAGTTGTTGATTGGTTAATTGTTGGAGAACCAAGTGATTTCCAACATTTTAACTACATAATACATGTAGAAGCCCCTTCATCAACAACAATACGAAAGATACACTTGTTTTTTACTATTACCAGAATCTGAAAAGCCATTTGATGGGGTAGGTGGGGTGTAAAATTCTCTAAATCGAAGATCATGAGGTTTGAATCCTGGAGATCTATGGCTCCTAAGGCTGAAAAAAGCAATTTTCTTTGGGCTGGGCATGATTGCAATAATTCCAAAGTTGACATTGCTGAAGGGGAAATTACCAAATCTTCAACAATATTGTAATTTTGAGCAGCTCTCGCATGTGGATTGAAAGCTGATTTACGAAGTACACCTTTCGCAGGTGGTTTAACTACTAAGTTAGGATTTTTTTTCTCAATCTGTAATGGATCAGAAACTGAGGGAGATGTAGTCAATGTAGAATTGGATGTTTCTGCTTCCTTACAAGTATTTTTAATACCATAATCTTGTGATCGCGTCACAACCATCAAAATATCCTCAACCGTATTGGAGGAAGATCCGACCATGTTACTATCTTGAGTGGGAAAGGGATCCTTCAAGACAGCAGGTATAGGCGAACCCTTAACTAATTTTGATACCTCGGCCCTATGTGGGCACTCTTTCGTAAAATGATCCTGGTCGTAGATGAGACAAGGATATCGAGGTTTGCGTTTTTCGTCAATTGGTTCGGTTGTATCGTTTTTCTCTTTTGAAGATTTTTTCTTTTTATTCTTACCTTTATTCTTGCCACCGGTTTTAGATTTGGTTGTAGATGACTCTACAATGTGAATATCGGCAGAAGCTTCTTGGGAAGAATCTCTTTTGGGTGAATCGGGTAAAGTGATTATGGAAGAAGTGGTCTTGGAAGACTTCTTCTTACTTTTACCAGTGCTAATAGAACCAATTACACCATCAGTGGCATGAGAGCCTGAAGGAGTTGTAGTTAACTGACCAGGTCTTGGTAAATCAGGGATTTTATCATATAGAGTACCTGACTGAGTATATACAACGTCAAGGTACTGAGCTTGAGAAATGACTTGCTCTTCCGTAACAACGCCTCCTTTGGCCACATCTTTAGTAATTTTGGGCAATAATGATTTAATAAACCATTTAGCCAAAATTTGATCAGGAATAAATACTTTCACTAAACTCCTTCTACGTCTCCACTCATGAATATGATCAGATATGTATGTAGACGTAGACTGTTTTAATGAAGTCAGCAATTCTGTGCCATTGTTGTATCTGACAGGCAACTGAAAATGGGTTAATATAGCAGTAGCTAGCGCGTTAAAATTATTAAAAGAGCCACGTGGTAACTCAATGTACCATTTGGCAGCTAGACCAATGAGAGTTCTCTGAAAAAGACGTAATCGAATCGAATCATCGACTAGTGAATTGGACGCACACCAGAGGTGATAAGTCATAACGTGATTAGATGGGTCCTCTCCTGAATTACCTTCAAATTTCGAAATATCACTAGGAAACTTGTTAGGCATCGGCGGCCAATATGGAAGATAAAAAATGGGATCGTTCGTAAGACGCGATAGATCCGATAAATCTAAAGTTTCTATGAATGGTAACCGATGACTAGGGTCTTGATAACCTTGTGTGATCAAACCAGTGGCAGGAGGAGGATATCTAGGATACCCTGGAATTGGATGTGCATTTGGAATCGTAAAACCTCCTGGGTAACCAGGATTAACCAGACCATACTGGGGTTGTTGAGGTATTTGATAAGTATACCCAGGGTACAGCTAATATTGATATACTGGATTTTGTGTAGCTTGACTAGTTTGATATTATCCCTGGTACGGTTGATAAGTAAAATGTGGTTGACTAGAGACAATCATACTAGTACCAGCTTGTCCTGTAGGCATCTGGACCGTAGTCTAAATTTTAGGTCCTGACAATGGCATAAAGACTTGAGGGATTTGCACTGATATAGGGATAGAAGAAACCAGAGCTACAGATACTCCATAAACAGGTGTTGTAGGTTGAACAGAAGTTGCAGTAGCTGCAGCAGTTTGAGGCAGAGTCTGAGGTGTACTAGGCCCAGGCTACTGTACTGAACCAAGTGCAGGGACTTGAACAGTAGGCTGGACATGTTGCTGGGTTGGACCAGAAACCAAAGGCTGTCCAGGTTTATTAGGTAACTGCACATTAGGTTGCATAGTCTGTTGAATTTGGGATGGATTCCACACCATGTTCATTCAAGGGTATTGACCTGTAGAAGGTTGTGCATATGAAGGACCATAGCCTGGTTGAACATAGGGTTGATAATTAAGTGGTAAATTTCTAGCTTCTTGTAAAAATGATTGACCGGAAGGTGGTTGGAAACCTTGAGTTGGGTACTGAACTTGAGGTTGATAACCTCGAGGCACGTACTGAATCTGGGGTTGATAAGGACCCTGAGGAATATATTGAGTCTGGGTTTGACCTTGAGGTATGTACTATCCTTGAGGTTGTTCTCCAGGTAAATAATACTTTCCTACAGTTTGTCCTGGTAAAAAATTACCTTGAGGTTGCCCCCCAAGCAGTAACTGACTACCTTGAGATTGCCCCCCAGGTAGTAACTGACTACCTTGAGTTTTCCCCCCAGGTGGTAACTGACTACCTTGAGGTTTCCCCCCAGACGGTAACTGACTACCTTGAGGTTGTGGATTTGGAATATTACCAGAAATCATAAAAATTTTCTCTGCATTCAACGTTTTAGTTTTAGCTCCATTAATACCAGATGATAACACTTGTTCAGTTGGTCAAGGAGTTGCTCCAGAGAAAGCAGCAGAGAGTGAATGGTACCCCGAAGGAACAGAAGGACCACCGTATAAAAATGTTTCTGGTGATTGGGAAAACATAGATGACTCACCTGACATAATTGATGAAGGATAATAACCTCTTGGTGTAGGATGAAAAGGAATTCGGGGTGGTGAAAAACTAAGACCTGGGTTTTCTAAAAAATCTATCAATGATAAATACCAAGAGTCAATTCTAAAAGGACTGTAGAATATTGATTCACGCTCCCTAAGATTCAAAGTCTGATGGGTTTCGGGAAGAGTTACGTTTTCATCTGGACCGACAATTTCTTCAATAGATATGAGGTCAGAAGGAAGATTTTAAGTAATGATATGTCTTACCCTAGGTGAACCAGGATCACTAGAAGTTGGAGTAACAAATCCTAAAGATGGTTCCAATACAACAGGTTCAGTGAAATTTCAGGTTCTTCAGCTAATTCATTAGAAGGAGAAATACTACCAGTAACTTTGGAAACTAAAATTGGCTCTTGAATATGCTCTTTTGTTTGTGGTTGATAATCAAGATGAATAACTATAGATGACTCTCCAGTTTTTGTTGATCTAATTCTACTGTCACTAGATGATACTAGAGCTCATAGCCCTTCAAGTTGGCTTGGTGTATACTCAGGGGGCTTCCCCTGGAGTCTACGCGATTGTATTGGTAATTCAGACATAATTAAAAATTATTAATCACATGCAATCAAATAAAATTCCAATGAAAACTCCTAGAGTCAATAAGGAAACAAACAAATGAATCACACGCCTAAAAATCTAGGAGATCAAACCACACACAAACAATAACTTCCCACACTAAAAACACTAGTTGGTGATGAAATCCAACATCGTAGTATTTAATGCAGAAAGGGCGGTTGGAACAGTTACCCCGACAACCTGCTTAATGAAACAGACCGATGCAAGTTTCTCCACTTAAACCATCTCGAGTGAAGATAACCCTCTGGATATTCCAAGTGAGTCTAGTCGACATCTCCTCCAGGTACAGTGGGATCTTTCCTCCACCGTCACCTTAGGAAAAAATCGTAAGATTATGGTCACTATGGTTACCAAAAAAAACTAATATACCTGGGGGAACAGTCTACGGTCTGACATACACGCAAGGGAAGAGTAAAAACGATCAATCCCCTTGAAGGCTCCTTGACATAATCCAAGGTATACCGACAAGTGACCTCGGGCTCCTCGACAATGGTCTATCCAAGGTTTACCATTGTTAATACGCACACATCTTCTATCGTTCCCAATGAGATAGAATTTATTGTCCCACTGGTTCAGATATGACCTCGTGCTTGAATCCTTTAAGAGGAGCTTCCCAGAGCATACAAGTAACTATTGGATTTTTTCCTACTGCAAGATCAACTACTTGTTTGTTTTAATTGTCTTGGAGAGTTAATTAATCCCTACTCCAAGACACTAGCCTAAGCTATATTGGTGAAAAGAGCCCTAGAAATATAAAAATTACTAGATTAATTTTAATTTAAGCGTTGATTTTAAAAGGTTGTTTCTTAGGACAATAGGTGTGAAAGTGAAATTGATGATATGTAGTGACCCAACTCAAAACACAAAAAAAATGCATCTATTATGAGAAACAATTCGTTTTCTTTCAATGAATTCTATCTAAAGGAAGAGTTGAGAAATGCAATATTTAAAAAAAAATCATTCCTTCAAACAAGAATAAATGAAAAGAAATCTAATTTCAACGAGAACTCAAAATGATCTAATGCTTAACAAGAAATCCCTTTTATTCAAGATCGAAACTATAAACCAATTTTTTCTTCAAAAGACACTACAATTTCTAGAAATAACACTCAAAGCTAAAAACACTATTTTGAGATCTAAAAACTCTAAGACTAAATCTGAATTAAAAACTTCAAATATTTTTAGGATGTCTTACTCATCTTGTTATCTAACTAAGAAATTCTTTGCTTGGATCAGAAAGAACTCAAAAAACATCCAATTTTGGTTTTTAAGTGAAATTCCAAACTTATAATTTTTTTTTTTTTAAAGATTTGCAAATGAGAAAAATGGGATCTAAATCTCATAAAAAAATTTATGCTATGATGTCAGACTCAGCAAGAAAACAAGGAAATACTAGTGATCTAAAGGTATACCAGGGTTTCTAATCTTTGAGTGGGATACAAGACAAAGAAAAAATCATTATACCATGCAGATCTTTCAGAAGATCATTCAAAACTAAAAATGCTGAAATAAACTCTTAACCAAGGCTTTCTAACAGAAGATACAGGTCTGGGTATTCACTGAGAATCTAACAAACTACTCCAGAAAAGAGGATTTTAAAAATTTTCAAAAATTTTGACAGGGTCTATAGGATTTAGTGCAAACTAGTGCGGTCTCGCACTGTGGGTACTAAAAAGTGCGGAACTGCTCGCACTGTCTCTAAAAGAAAAGAGCGGACACAATAAAACTAAAGAAAAAATAAAAAAAATCTCAATCATTTCTTAGGGATTCTATAGGGATAAACAACCCAAGCCAGTATAAATCAATCAAAATCAGAAAAAATAAATTCATAAGTCAAAAGTAAAAGAAATCAAAATTCAAAATCCCATCCGCAGTATGGTCGCCATTTTGTTGGATGGATAAGTCAGTCTTGCAGACAAGACAAACCTCCCAAGTGTCCTACGGACAGCTAGCAACAAACAGACAACTAAACCTATCTTTCTCTAGATATATTGTGATTCATAATTAAATGCTACAAAGGTTTAATGATCCTACCTTTGATCTAATGCTTGTTTGTAGTAGTAGTCCTTCAGTCACTCGAAAGAGTTGCCTTCGAAGATCTGCAATCACAAACAAACAAACATCAAATAACACCTGCATAACATATATTCATAAATCATATCTATTATGGTGATCAAGGATCCATAAAATAAACCAATCAATTGACAAGTTATTGAGAAAAACAAATTTATTTGTATTAACTTAAATAAGAAAAGCCTTACAACCATGTCCGCCTTGATGTCATACAAGCCTTCCTGGGGTCCGGAATAGGTGTTTCCTTTACTCTGACCAGCCTTGAACTCTTCCAACCAAGATACATACAGGTATGTAATCTTTCCCACATAAAATGTCAGCTAAAAGGGTCTAAGTTCCAACAGCATTTCACCTCCAACAATACTGAAGCTTGAACTCACTAAATGTTATTGTTCAAACTCCTCAATTGTTATTGTGTAACCCTTTGAGGCTGCCCTATGCCTCTTTTTATAGTGAAAGAGAGGAGTTTATTGGTTCCAAACATAAAGGGATAGAATCCACCTTTAAATGGATTAGCTCCTTACATCAAGGGGTTAGCTCCTTAATGGATGGGATACATGAACCATAATAAGAGCGAACTTTCCACCGCAAGAATGTTTCTAGAAGCTTCCAAAAATGACTCAAATGGAGCTTCTAGATTTTACTTGTGCCTTTTTTTATCTTTTACAGGGGTCCGCACTTTTAATAAATAGAAAGTGTGTTTGGCTACGCATGATTTATAGCCAAAAAGTGCGGGACCGCAGGCAATACTAAGAGAAAATGCAGAACCAGAGTTTTAAGACTTTTATGAGATTTTCTCTTAATTTCAAGGCTCTTTAGGAAATTTGATATTGTAGACTTCTAAGGGAGTACTAAAATGTCATGGTGAAAAATTTCAGTGTAAAAATCTTGAATTCTAGTGACAATGTTAACACAAGGTTCATCAGTCCTTAATTCAGCCTTCATCATTTGGATATTTTTTGTGGGTGATTGGTTTCTCTTCTCTCACATTTTTTCCATAAGTACAGGTTAATCTTCAACTACATGATCAAAATATTTTCAATACTTACATATCGTAGTAGGATTCTGGCAATATATTAAAAAATGGCCTGATTTTTTGTTACAGCAAATGATAAGACCTCTTCCTCGATGACATCCACCACCTTGACCTCTTCCTTGATAACCTCCTCGACCACCACGTTGTCCACTAACCTCATGTGCATGCTCATTTGCTTTCATTTTGTAATCATCAACGATGTGCTTAATCATTAGATCATAACTTTGAAAATTATTTTCATCATGTCCTATGGACATACCAAATTTTCAAAACATGTTCCTTGGGGTCTACACATATTTTTGCAACAAACAACAATATTCAGAGCGATTTTTGCCTCTAGTTTTTCATATCTCGTACCACTGACTAGATATTGCATTTAAGGTGATATGAAATTCATTGTTAGTTAATGTTGTGCTAATATCAGTTTCATATTTAACATGAAAGTGCTTTGGTTGTCTTCTTATACAAGGGTTTATAAATGTGCTTATGATTGACAATTCATTAAACTTGATGAGATTAAGTGTATTTCATGAACATAAAAGCATGGAAACTAAATGCTAAACAACATCATATAAAAACACAGTAAACACAACCAAACGAGTCAAATACACATGTTTTTTATGAAGGAGTTAACCCCTCCTGGGCTACATCTCCTTGATCTAGCTTCATAGCTTGAGCCTTTCTATTAGCTTCAATTGTGAAAAAGTGTTGTTTACAATTTTATGTTTCCTCTGTAAGCTGCTCCAATGGCTCCAAAAAATCAAAATATACCAAGAATGACTCTTCCTGAGCCAAAATTGGTCTAAAATTGCCTCAGTTATGGAAAAACGAAATTTTCCTACATTTTCTCCACTAAAACTAGAAGTCTGCCAGTTAACTCCACTAAAATTGGAGTTTTCGCCGCATTTGGTGGCTCCTCCAAATCCATCGTTTTTGGCTTGAGGGGTCTTGACCTAGGTTCGAAGTTGAGGTTAACCAACAAAACTGTCTTACTACTCACCCTTTCAGCAGTGACCTACACTAGTACATTTGGGGGAAATTCCGACACTTGGTTCCGACACTTTTGACCAAATGTCGGAAATTTCCCCAAATTTTTTCAATCCCACCCGAAACCGTCACTATACTGACGTTTAGAGAAAAGTGTCACAATTGCGACACTTAGACAAAGTGTCGCAATTGCGACATTTGGAGGAAGACATCATAATTGCGACACTATGCCCCAAAGCATCGCTATTGCGATGTCTGCTTCCAAACGTCGCAATTCTGACACAATGTCTAAGTGTCGCAATTGTGACGTTTGGAGGCATCCATCGCAATAGCGACGCTTTTGCGACTGCTGCTTCCAAACGTCGCAATTGCGACACAATGTCTAAGTGTCGCAATTGCGACGTTTGGAGGCATCCATCGCAATAGCGACACTTTTGCCACCATCGGTATAATGACACTTATATGCAATAAATGACACTTATATACCTTTGCAAAAATGGTCGTCTTACAAAGCAACGCGAGGAGTAGTTCATGGAGGCACCTTTGCGATTGTGCATAATTTGGAGAGAAAATAGTAATAATGAGAGAGGCTCCTTTAATTGCGTCTTTGATTTGTGAAGGTATGGATTGTCCAGCCTGCAATTCTATGCTGTCGAGAAAGACTCGCAATCCTCTGGAAACAAGACTATTGTGAAGATTCCTAGCGAAGAAATGGACATCGGGTTCACGACTATTGATGAACACATCGTAGTCCGACGAATAAGGCACCAAGGAGGGTATTCTCAGTGAATGAGGGATGTTGAAATATTAATTTCAACTACCCTGTCCTCTGGCCACTTTCTAAATCTGTTTGAATGGCTCTGTCAAACAGCCGCTTTCTAAAACTGATGAACAGTCAATTTTGGTTTTGAAATCACAGTCCCTGCACACTTAAAAACAGAGCGTTGTATTGTTTTGGAAACAGAGCAATTTAATAGTAAACGCGGGAGATTTTAATTCAGAAGAATGTGGTCCCACAGACCACAGACCAAATCAGCCATCCACGTGGAAGCAGGTGATTCGATCGCGTTATTTTTTGGCCCGTCTGCATTGTGGAATTCCGGACCCGAAACATTATAGGGCGGAATTAATTTGATTTTCGCGTCACAGTTTTCCTCCGTACGAAAAGCCAAAAAACGGACCCGAATTTTTATATGGCGTATTCTATGAAGTTTTCGCGTCACAAATTAGGGTGACATCAGCAGGCTATTTTGGAACGCGAATTTGTGATTGAAATCGGGTTTATTTTTTTTGAAGTCCAGACGTATGATATAGTTTTATTAATATTTTGTTATAAGTTTTGTTTCACCGCCCGATAGTTATTTAAACCATTGGCTCATATATGCGCAAATATTTCACTTTGGGCATTTGTAATGTGGGCCCCGAATACTTTAAATAGGTTTGGTTTAATAGTTTTTTGTTTTGTTATTATATGTAATAGCATGTGTTTTAAAATAGCTCGAAGGCTAATGTAAAAGGAAAAAGGGCGTATTATGTTATTTTAAAACATATACATTAGACAGTTTAAAAGTTTTCAGGATTGCACAGCAGAGTGTTGTAAAAGTTTTTTGAATAGCACAACAGTGCGTTTCATTTTTTTGAATAGAGACAGAGTGTGTTTCTGAGTGAAACAGTGAAGACTTTTTGTGCAATGTGTCATAGCAGCAGTCACCATTTTGTAATTCCTCTGGTAGAGGAAAATTTGTAATAGTTTTTTTTTGAGTTAATGAATGGAATAGAAATTTTTCAAAGTGTTGAACTCTGTCTCCCATGAAGAAATTTTTAATATTTTCTGTATGTTGAAGAGGGGAGTTTTATTCTCCATTTATTGTTCTGGAATTTTCAAATATTTCAACAAGGGATTGTGTTTGCATTCTGCATAAGAAATTGAGAAAAATTGAATAAGGCCCTGTTAAAAGAGCAAGTATAACCACGCTCTGTCTATTAAAGGATGGTGGAATTCGCCTAAAGCTTACTCCCCCCCTGTTTGAAGCAAAAAACGTTGGTTTGTTAAGTGGATGATCGATGGTGTAGCTTGATCTCTATGGACCAGGAATAAACCAGAGTTAATTGGCGTTGAAACTTTAAAGCGGAACCTCGAAGCGGAGATGAAACGGAACTGCGATGCATAAACAGTAAAGGTGGTATTCGGGAATGGGTTATGGTTTTCGAGCAGGTCCACTAGTGGTAAGTTGTATTGAAATAAAAAAACGTGATACCACAAAGCAAATGCCACGTGTCCCTAAGTGGATTTGCAAAACAGCGAGTTTCGCGTTATTTCTGAGCATTAACGCTCGGTGAGAAAAAAAACATAAAATTGCTCAGTGATCGTCTGATTAACACTTGGGGAGTGATGCCATATGGATCATTGGATCCGCTCAACATTTAAGCAAGGTGTGTTTATATGAACGTGGGCCTGAGCATCCGTTTATATGCCGTGATTTTAATTCAAAACGAAAACATAAAGGTGGTAGGCCTATATCAATGCGTTTGCGAAGTTAGCACCCATATGAAATATATGTGGGGCTGAGTAATATTATATAGGGTTCGGGGTTAATCACAATCGAGGCTTATGAAGTTGAATGGTATGATTAAATTTCAAGAAATGGTATATGCATTAGAACTTAGGCCTATATATATATAAATTTTCATAGTTGAAGGTGAAAGCTTGGTGGACCATAAGTACAAGGTGAATGTCGGGTTAAATGATATATGTTGATTTACTATATATGTATGGGCTCATAACCATATAGTGAAGGTAAAGCACTCCCACAAAACATATATATATATATTTTTGCATAGTTGAAGGCGAAAGCTTGGTGGACCATAAGTACAAGGTGAATGTCGGGTTAAATGATATATGTTGATTTACTATATATGTATGGGCTCATAACCATATAGTGAAGGTAAAGCACTCCCACACAAGCAGTATACCTTGGGTGCATGGTTTTATAACCATTTGTGTAAAAGGGAAATGAAATTGACTATGGTTGAGACCATAGGTTGAGCCTTTGACAAGAAGCTCCCAATAATACTCAGCACTATTTCGATAAAATAAATAAATAGAAATAAAATAAAATAAAGATAAAATTAAAAATACAAATAAAATATTTGTTTTAATTAAAACATAAATTAAAATAAATAAATAAATAGAAATAAAATAAAATAAAGATTCAAATAAATAAATAAATAAATAAAATAAAATAAATTAAATTAAAATTTAAATAAATTAAAATTAAATAATATTAAATTAATAATTATTATTTTTATTAAAAATAAAATCCAATATTCCATATCGTCACAAACGAACAAAATATTCAGCTCCTTCAGTTATTACACATTTTACCCCTCATATAGAACAAAATGATTCACATCTCCTCCTTCCGGCGTTCCCTTGCACCCCCGGTGCAATTGTTTGTTTATAAGATTACATGATACATGTGAGATAAAGGTTTATTATTTATCATATATAAATAAATTTTATCAATATTGTACATTTACACTTTTATGAGGTGATGTTATAATTAAATTCATAAATATCTCTTTTTAATCCTCATTTTACTCCATGAATATGTTTGGAAATGAAATTTCAATAGATTAATTTTCTCCTAACATATGTATCATTAATATTGTACATTTACATTCTTAATTATGAGGTGATGTTATCGGTAAATCCATGAATATCTCCTTTTAATCTTCATTTTACTCCATGAATATGTTTGGAAATGAAATTTCAATAGATTAATTTTCTTGCTATTATATGTTTTACGAAAATATGGTAAAGAATTCTCTCTTGTTCTTCTTAGAAATAATTATATATAATTTTTTTTTTTTCAAAATAGATTAAAAAAATTATATGAGAAAAATTATTAATTCATCAATATGTGTGTGTGTGTGTTGTGAGGAATAATTTCATAGTTCAACTTAATGGTTCATTATATAATCATGTGATCATCACCAATGATATATCTTAAAAAGCAACTGAAAAGCCATGTGTACAAAATCGATGTATACTCTAGAGAGTCGTTCTCATATCACTATTAAATTGTTGTATGCTACTTCAACAAAATTATAAGATAAACTGTAATACACATCATATATGCACCATAACAATTGGTGCAGGGTAAAACCCACCTGCCACACCTTTGTACTCGATCCAATTTTCTTTGTCAACTCTTCTAGCTGTGGGAGTTTCCTCCAAGGATCATAATACCCCAAGGCCTGTTATCACCCTAGTAATTCTCAGGTTGTGGGATGGGGATTTTTTTAGTTAAGAACACTAGGGGTAAACAATAACCGCTTTGGGAATTCAAGATCTAGCCTTCTTGAACTCCGGAGAGGGATCTCTTCGTATGATTTAGCTTTGTTTTAGTAACAGATATTAGGCTAGCTATGATTGTGTATTTGGGTTTGATTTTAAAAGATTGGTGGGAATAAAGAGATTTCAAGGTAAACCAGAAGGATCCACCATAATTTTGGGCAATGGAGTCAACTCTCTAGGCAAGAAGAACTAATAAATAAGGCTCAGAGATGCAAATGTGCTAAGGGCAAGATAGGTGACCTTCTAAGGCTATGTATAGGCTTGATTTGATGGAGTGGATGGAATCTGAGCAAAAGGGCACTTAAGAATCCTTAAGCTACAGATAAGAAGATTGAATAAGGGGATCTAACTGGGACCTAGAGAAATTAGGAATTCTATGGTCCGGTTATCAAGTAGAAAACATTAAAATGCCAACAAGTTTTGAAACATGGAGCTTATTATCACTAATCCTGTTTAATTTTTCCTTAGTTGATCATTATAGACTAGAAAACATAATATGAATGAATGTAAACTTTAAAGAAATACACTGAAAACAAGGAAAGAAACGAGACTTATCTTGTCACCACGAGAATCCTTAGCTATGATGTCTCTGATCTCTTTCCAGTCTGCTGCTTTCGCTAATTGACTCACCAACTTCAATATAACCAGCAAATAGACTATAGTTGTCTTGAAAAATTTTATTCACACTAAATACTTCGAATTGTGAAGTATTTATACAAAAAACTGTTTACAAAATATCTCAGGAATTGAGATAATGTTTTAATAAAAAATAGGAAAGAAAACTTAAAAAGAGGGACAACTGCAAAACAATTTGCAAGCTGTTACCTTTTTACAAGCAAAAATAGAACTGATTATTCTAATTTGAACTGATTGTTGTTGTGTTGTGTGTATTGCTGGCATTAGGTGCATCTTATCATGGAAAGTGGTTGAAAAACTTTCCTTTCCTCTAACTTTCAACGTTGATACTCTTTATTCATCTGATTTGAGCTATTTTTCTGTGGTAATTAAAAAATAACCAACAGTAACTTTATTTTCACTGATACTCTTTCACCTACTGATACATTTTATCCCTGTATTTTTACCATTTGAGGTAACAGTAAAAAATGAATTTCCAAGTGATTTTCCTATTTTTTATCCATTAAATTCACAAAAGATCTGTGAATTCTTGCCATTTTTCTGCAGAGGGGATCTTCATAGTCTTCAATTTTCTGTAAATTTCATTTGCCTCTGTATACTTGGAAAATTTAGGCTTGATAGTGAACATATGCCTGGTCTCATTATCTAAAAAGAACAGATTTTCAAAATACTGAAGAAGTATTTTGCCTGTTGGTGATCCTTGAGGTAGTGGTTGTCTGGCTTGCTCTTTTGCATGATTTCTGATTTTTAGATCATAATCTTTCTGAGGCATTAACTTGTCATTCAATGCGTGAATATCAGGCAAACCTGCTTCTGACAATGTTTTGTATTTGGCTAAAAATCTTGAAATGGATACATTCATGTCTTTACACCGGTCCTCTAGATTACTCATTATGTTTCTTTTGTTAAGGACCTTTTTGATTTGAAGAATGGTTTCTGTTCTATCAAAAATTTTCAATTCTTCCAACTCTTCCCTGTTTTTACTGTTTAAAAAAGCTATGAGTTGGATTACTTGGGCTGGTTTATTGTCAATTTCCCTCTTAGTATTGTCAATCTCTGCACTAGCAACTTGAAGTAACTCCCTTTGTTCATAAATTATCTGAATTGAAGGCCATTGAGAATGAATGCCTTCAATAATTTTGGTCCATAAATGATTTTTTATATAGGCCACTTGATCTGTAAGATTTACTTGTGCTTGCAGAATCTTTACCTGTTCTTGTATTCGATCGGCCCTTTGCTCATGTCCTTTAGAAGTAATCAAGGCATCATTTTTGGAATTTTCTAAATTTTTAATAATGCCTTTCAAACTAAGAATCTCTTTATCTTTAATAGATATGTCCTCCATGGATTTAATCACGGCTGCTTGGTCTTGTAGTGTGCTCCTCTGTGAGGATGAAGAAGAAGAGGCAGAGATTTCCTGAGAAGTAATTGGCATTGCAGTTGCCAGTACTCCTTTCGGTGCCAAGTGTTCTGCCAAAGTAGATGGTATAGTAGTGTTTACAGTGGGGATCACTGTAGGAATGACCATTGGTTTTTCTTTTCTTAGTTCTTCATTCTCTTTCATTAGAGCTTCTGTTTGAATTTCCATTGTTTTTCTCTGATCTGTCATCTGATGTACAAGCTGCTTTAATTCATCATTCTTTGTTTTTTGGTGTAGAATTTCTTTTGCTTGAAAGTTTTCACTCTGAGGAAACTTTAAATATTTTCTAAGAGCATCTATATCCTCATTTTTCTGTTTAATTAAGACTTTTGCCCCTTCAATGTTGGCTGGGTCACCCCCTGCTTCAATCACTATATCTTCTAGTGCTTTTATTCTTAAATTATTAGCATACAGTGAGGCTTAATCCAACTTCATTTGATTTTGGAGGTTGAGCACTGTTTTCTCAAGCCGAATTGATTTCATAGTTTTACTGACAATTTTGGAATATAGCATTTCAGTATTGCTCCTATGAAATTCAATTTGATCTAATTCATGAATGGCATCTGCATCCACTTCAAAATCTGTTTTGGAATAATCTGCCACTGATTTTGGCTCAGCCACTGTAGGCTTCAATAATGACATTACCAATTTATTGGATGAATAATCAAATGCTGAAAGAAGCCTGTCTTTGTTTCCAGGATTTTCCTTAAGAAATCTAGAATAAGCTTGATTCTTGATCTCTTCATTCTTCTCTTTAATCTGTCTGAATCTGATCTGAATCTCTGACTCTGTATTGTCAGTTTCCTGAGAAGAAGGAAGCAAATCGACAGTAGCCTAGTTTTCCTTCATGACTGTATCTTTTTGTTGTGTTCCAATTTTTACATTTTGAAGCTCTTTTAATGTTTCAGTGACTATTCTTGTTGCTTCATCATCTATTTCAATATTTACAGCCTTATCCTTTTCTTCTTCTGTTAACTTTATTCTTTTACTCTAAGGAATTATGAATTTTTTGTCCTCAATAGTCTCAGCTATGAAACTATCTCCTTCTCTGTCTCTTTTATATACATAATTAGTATCTTTGCTTGTAGAAGCCACCCGTGTCTGTTCAATTTGTTTGCCTTTGCCACTGTCTACCTGTATTACCTGTACTGCCTGTGAATCATCATCAGATAGGGTGTTTGGCTCCCATTCAATTTTATTTACATATCTTTCAATATGGGGCTTAGGATCATGCAAGTAAACAAGAAACTTACATTTTACCCTTATTGTACTCAAAATACCTTATGGGTCATAATTCCATGTAAAAATACATGGGAACTTATACTCTTTAAGTTTGACATTTATCTCATTGGCAGCTTCTCTGTTATTCACAATGAATGGCCCAATTTGATTTTTCAGCTTAAATTGGGTCTTTTTCCTGGAAGCTACGAAGTTGATTTCATCTACATTCAATAGTTGTCTCGGATATTCTAAAGCAAATATTCTTGTAGTAACAAATCTGGGTAGCTTATATGGGGCCAGAAATGAGCCATACACTTTGATTTCTGTATGTTTTTTATATAAATAGCAATCTCTAGTTTTGTAGCTCTCTGATAACTGCAGAATTCTTCTTGTCTCATCATTGATCCTAGGGATCTCCTCTTTTTCCAAGAGATACATAGCAGGGGCTATAAATGAGTCATTGAAATCTGTAAAACTATACTCTCTGTTCCATTTCCTTAGAATAGATGACCAAAATACTACTGATAGAACTTTTCCTTCTGCATCCACTTTCTAACATTCAGTTGGAAATTTATCTGTTTGATAATATAGGAAGAGGTGGAGTAGATAAGAGGAGTATCTGAAAACTCATTCTTCTGATTGTCTGGATAACTGATAATGCATACTTTCAGCAATAAATCTAGCAAAATTGAACTGAATGGATGGTGATTGACCAGGGCTTAGAGTTGACAGAAAACCTAGGATAGCCACGTCAGTGAATTCATCACTGGTGTATCCTAGTATGAAGGAGAGCATTGAGACAATTTGTCTAGTCTCATCTGGGAAATCAAAGGTGTCGAAAGGAGGATTTAACTTAGGAATATCAACTTGATTTGGAAAAAAGTTTGGTATATTTTGAATCTAGTATTGAAATCCAAGTCAAGATATAGTTGGGTTAAATCTTATATTGATAGGGAAGCAGAATTGGGGTCATGATTCAATTGCAGCATGGAATTTATCGACTCTTCAGTGATGTAAAACATGATCTATTTTTCTTTGTTTACAATACATCTTTGTTCTAGCATATAATAGGCTTGGCATAATCTGATAAAGTCAGGAACAGAATGAGTGAGAGGGACAATATATCTAGGCAAATTGGATTCCCAAATTGGAATATCTTTGTCACCCTTTTCCACTGATTTTCCATAGCACCAATTATAGACATCAAGTAGGTTAAATTCTACATTAGGGTCTATTATTCTATAGTCCAGATCAACTAAAGGGCTGTTCTCTGGAGAAATTACTGGAGGCTGGACTGGTCTGACCACTTCTGTAGAATCAGCTATGAGTGCAGGAGTTGGTTTGTCAATTTTGAAGGACTTAGGCTGAGGAATCTTTGCAGAAGACTTCTTTTGAGATTTTGGGCCTCCATTCTTGGGGGTTACCTGTTTCTTGGTCATTTTTAATATGAACGAAGCAAGCTTAAACAGTTTGCTAAGTTCCTTTACGAGAAACAGGGGTTTCTTGGCGAATTTCTACTAAAAATCTGGTTTCTGAGCAGGGTTTTTAGGAAATGCAAGGAATTTAAAGCTCAGAATGTGTATTTAAAATCGATTTCAACAGAAAAATGGACCAGGGTATGGAAAAAACTGCGAGAAAGGGAAATTAGGGATTCCAGGGAAACTTTGACAGAGTTTCCCCTGAAAAATGGACACTTTTTTGCAGTAAATTTGGTAATTATTTGAAATCGATAGGAATTTTGAAATCTCAGAGGGAAATTTCGAAGAAAAGTACTTGGAGAACCAGCGGAATTCGGTTGAAGACGTTGCAGAGGTGCTTAGTCTTCAATTTTTTGAAAATGGCTTCACAGAGGACAATGTAGTACTTTGTAATGGAAATTCAGGGCAATGGGCATCGAAAAATGGTACTGGTAGGTCGAAAATGGCTCTGCAAAGTTTCTCAGGGTTCAAATGGCGTGATTTTGAAGAAAAATAGTTTTGCAATGTTTTTACAGGTTTAAAGTGAAAAGGTGAAAATTTGAATGAAAAATATATTTTTAATGTATTAAACGATGGTATAACCATAGTTAAATGACATTAAACTTGAGTTAAACGGGTGAGGTTTAGGGAATATCGCCAGTGGTATTCGCGCGGGTAAATGGTGGTAAGCAGAAATTAGCTTTTCGAACATGATACAACGTGGTGGCGACACGTAAGCACGGGGTGGTTTGGAAAAACCACCCATTTCGCGCGGCTTTGCAAAAACATCAAATGATTACTTTATGAGCGCGAAAATTTATTAGCACCGTCGGATCTGGATTCAACGAGCGAATGACCACGATCAAAAGGAAAGGTGTGGGGAAAAGGTAAGTTATCGGGTTCACTTTGGGCCATTGATCTTGGGAGATGAAGGATAGATCAGACGGTCATAATTTTATGTGATGGGGAGAGATAAATGTATTAAAAACTTTCGTGCAAGTGTATTACCGTAGGATCAAATGGATTCTAGGGATCGGATGGTTAAAAATGAATCCGACGGGAGAAGGTTTGGTTTAGTCATATACACAGAAATGACTTATTTTTATTGGAAAATCAAGTGTTCGGAAGGATTACCAAGGCTTCGAACTGTGGTTAGGGTCTGGGATTTAGGCGTAATGTATGCGGGGAAAAGGTAAGGTTAAGGTTCTAACCTTAGGTTAAGGGACTTGGGGCGGAAAATATACAAGGGAAAGGGTCATTTTTATTGAAGTTTAGTTTAGATGAAACTTCGGGTGATTTTTGATTTAAAACATATATAACATATGTTTTAAACTTTTTCTTCATATATTTTATTTATATGGTAAATCAAATCAAGAAAAATTAATTACCATAGGGGCGGGATTAAATATACGGATAAAATTTTAGCCAAAGGGGTTATAAGGGGGGTTTTATTTAAGCATGTGGGAATAAAATACTTTGGCTTAAGTTATAATAAGTGAGTTTTTGGGATTTATTTATAAAAGGAGTTATATAATAGGAAAAGGTCAATTGTAGGGAGTTAATACATAAGTTAGAGTTAATATGACAAGGGGACAATGTATATTCAAAAACACATAAATATAACTAAGAAAGTGAAGATTAAAAAGAAAATTTGCATTATAATAACTTCATCACTTAGACTTAGGATAAAATGTAATTTTGAGGGCTTTATGCTTTAAAATGATGTAGGAAGTTAATCAAATGAGGATTAGAGTATCTTTAAGTAAAAATGAAGTTTTACTTAGGATTTTTCAGGGGAAATGAGTGCATGAATGGAAAATGATGTGATTTAGGGATTAATATAGACATTTCACACTTTCAACTGATCAGTCATAGAGCCTTGGGTCTGGTCCCAACAAAAGTCAAGGAAATGCCTTGAGCCTTTCTGATTGATATTCTAGAATGTTTCATGACTATGGGAAGGGGAAGTTAGTTATTTTGCAGCCCATGATGAATGATATTTACATTGAGACTTTTCACCTTCTTCTACCTACCCATCTTACCATGCTAACATTTTTTTCTTCCTTTGTAGTAGGTGCATTTAAGCTAGCAACCTTCACAGAATTTATTATTTCTAAAAGCAAGTAAAACTATCTAATTCTACACTTATTTCATCCATGAATCCAGATTAAACTGTTGGATTCACTTTATTTCTCTACCTAACTACTGAATTGTTAGGATTAAACTATCTAACAACTCATTATTCTCTATCTATAACAAAGGAAATTGAAACAATGACAAGTTAAGATTGAACTGTTTAACTCATCATGGACTAATGGCATTTATTGACACTCTGCCATAGTCAAAAAGTAAAAAGTAGTGGCATTTATGCTTGCTCCCCTTCATGTTTTATTCATTTTTTCTTTGGGGTATCTTATTTTTTCTAAGTCCTTTGATTGTTCTTTTAGGACTTTTTTACCCTCTTTTTGATTTTTTTTTTTGATTTTTTTTTTTTTACAAAATATGTGAATACAACTTGCAGAAGGAAAAGTATGTACAAACTTACAAAATTACAATAGTCAAGTCAAAATTATGACTCCTATATTGTAGGTTGCTAACAAGGCCTATGCCATGCCTTCTCGCATGCGGAACTTCTTCACTTGATGGTTCTAAACCATACTATAAGTCCCCACGTTCTATGGTCTAATCCCCATCATACCTATCAACATTCAACCGCTCTTTACACACCCCGAATATAATGACTAACCTACTCTCATTAATATATACCCCAATAAATACAAGCCACTTAGGAATTAAACCCCAAAACCTTGGGCTCACTCATTTTACATATTGGAATTGATATTCGAATGTATCAACCGCTCGACCCTCTCGTATTTCAACCGTGATGTTTAATGTATGTCAACCTTGTCAATTCGAACTTCGTCACTTGGTTTCAACCAAACACACGGCCATTCACATAATTATACAATCCTCCTTATTATAATCTCCACCAATCATCAAAGATCGTAACAAATCTTGACTTTGGTCTATAACTCAACGGTCATACATAAACCATTCTTGGCTCCACAGTAATTTACCTCTCAATCTGACGGTCGATGGGGCATCGCGGCGGTTTGGAGGATCCAATGGACACAGCGAAATCTCACGTAACGAACACGCCCAAGGGTTAATCTGCGATGAGAATGGTTTTATAATTCTGCCCTCGGCCACGTGTCTCATGGAGACATATGTCGCGTCCTTTTCACCAATTCTGCTTACCACCTCCAAACTTGCGCGATATCGCCGATTTTCCAAACGTTGGTTTTACTGTGCACTTCGGTCATGGTTCTGCCTCTTATCTTCCATGTTCCGTCGAGCTTTCTTTTATTGTACTTCACCTCCGCTCCTTTGACTCGCATCTTCTTGTACTAGTTTTTTTTCTTCAATTAAGGACTCGCACTCCATGAGGTTCCTTCACACACCGGTTCTATGTACGTGGTAGCACTGATCAAACCTTGAATCGAAGGCTTGAGCACAATTCTCTATTACACTGTGGGGAGATCCATAATTTGGACCTGTGGACCCTCTCTACCATGGAATTTCCCACTGTATTACATGAGTCTTGACCACAACATTGCCATACCACTGTCCAATGCCACACCGTCCACTGTCATGGTGCTTAACACGGGTTATCACACAACTTTATTCGTCCGGAAATTCTTACACCGAGTTAAAATAATATCCAATGGGTTCGGGAAAGGCTAGAACCTCTCACACAGAGGCTAGTAATTCAGGAAAGGACTCGGTTCCTATTTCAACATACAGGACCCCATTAAACCACAATTATCGAGTATGTATTCCAGACTACTATACAGTTGATTATCGGGACACATAAACCATTCACGCCATAATTAACTCGAAAAATTCACAATACCATTGAAATAATTCTACATTTATGCAGTGAAGTACTAGCAACTTTGGCTCGACCAGATCTTCGAATTACTTGGCCCTTCTCCTCTACTCTGTCTCTACGATATTCCTACACAACCTATGCGGTTCTCTATGTAGGTCTGCCTTATTATGCCTATAAGGCTTATTTTTATACAAACCCTGAATCGACTCAAATCCTCTAATGCTCAAAACTCTTCATATCTCTAACTCTGAGACTAACCCTTTGACAGACAGAGACAGACTCCTAAAATTAGCTTAACTTTTGAAACTGACTATCTCTTCAGGTGCCCATTAATCATTCGGGCAGTTACATTTTCTTCTCTAATTAACTAAAAATAACTCAACTATGAATAAATACATGGGGAAATAAAACATGAAACCCCCCTTTACATTTATTTATGGACAAAGGTTGTTTTGAGCCTAATGCCCTTGCATCAACAATTTCCATACAACTAAATTATTTTAGGATACATGTGGAATTCTAGGGGTAAATTCCATATGATGTGTATATCAATCTATTAGGTGTTGGTAAGTTGTGAGTATCTAAGAAATGATAAGGAATATCCATACATCATGATCTTGTAATGTGATTATAAATTGTGTTTATAATTTCCATAAAATGTATAAATGATTTGTTTAAAAAAAATCAACACAATCAACTCTAAACAATGCTCATGATGTGGAATGTCATTGGCGAAACCAAAATGATGGTCACATGTCCCATTTATATGGTAATGGTGATCATATATATGTTGTAGCGACACTTGATGAGTAATTAAATAAATCTGAGAGTGTGACTCATTGTGCCATATTTTTTTAAAGCATGATTTGTTTTCCTAGTTTTTACTAATTTGTTAACATATTTTATTCATTTGGAAAGCTAATTAATGATTCTTTAAGTAATTAGGACCTAATGAGAGATCATATTCACATATTCACTGAAATATATTTGGTAATTGTAGTCACTATATGAACCTCACATGCATGCTACTTAATAAAAATTGAAATATAAACTATAATACACATCTTATATCTGCCATAACAATTGTCATACAACTTATTTACTTCTAGATACATATGAAATACTTCAGGTAAATTCCATATTATGTGCATACCAATATAGTAGGTGTTGGTAAGTTATGAGGATCTAAGAAATGATAGGGTATCCACACATTAGTGCCCTGGTGAATTTTTTGCATAAGTTATGAGGATCTAAGAAATGATAGGGTATCCACACATTAGTGCCCTGGTGAATTTTTTTCATAAATTTCTATTTGTTGTAATTTTGTTGCCTGGATTTGTTATAGATTTCAAATAATACAATTATCTACCAATTGCTCTTTATAAAGAAGAAGTACAATAAGTAGTCACCTAAAAGTGAGCCATGTGAAAATATTGGTAACATGAGTAACCTGGTAAGTTGTAAATGAAAAGTGAATAACCTCCACTCACCAACAGGTGGCAGGCAAGGTTGGAATTTGGATTTCTCTTTACCCGTCACACAATTTTTTTTGACGTTTTGGTCATTATTTTTCTAGTCAATAAACGTTACGTTTAAAATTTTTCACTTCATTAATGACGTTCTCGTAATAAATTAACCCTTCACCAATAAAAGTTTGATTAAAAAAATTGAATGCTCTTCCATTTTCTTTGGATTTTGGAGTGTGATATATCTGTGTCATGGACTTTTAATACCTAAATTTTCAAGAGAAATAACTGATTCTTGTCAAACTAATATTTCCTCAATATATTCTATGATCTACTAAAAATTACTAAAAAAAGAAAGTAAACTTCCAATATAAAGAAAAAAACATGAACGAGATTTCCCTAAATTGCAATAAATTTATGTTTATTATTAATATTGCATAATTTGTCTTATAAAAATTGCATAATCGGACTAAGAACAGATCCTCCGTGCATTTTTTATTGTTGTTGTGATTAAAATAATGAGCCAAAGAACGCTAAGCCACTCAGAGAAATCTATCTATGTACTATTTCTCACAAAATCATGTTGAGTAGTGGAGACTAAGCGCTAGATTTTTTTTTGTCCTCAATCTCTCTATTAATTATGTCTATGTAGTTATAAGAATAAAAAGCCAAAGAAATCTCAGGCTTCCAGAGAAATTAGTCTCTGTGTGCAGAAATTAATGATTACTGTTGACTAAATGTTATACCATTTGAAATTGTTGAGCGAAATTAATCAAGCCATGATGTACCATTTGTCAGTATCTATTTTCTCATGTATGAAAGTTGATGTACCATTGAAAGTTTAATAATTCTATTGAAAGTTTAATAACTATAATAACTATATATATATAATTTAATGATTAATAATAATTAAATTAAAATTCTTAAAAGACAAAATAAAAGCCTAATAATCATGAACTATTATGATAATTTAAAAATATAGAACTCAGGCTGAACATAGTTACAAAGATACCAAGAAAAGAAGAGTGCATATGCATGATAACCTCTTTCTTGACAACCTATGAATGCCATTCTCAATGAAGACTCAAGACTCAACCGTATTGGATTGTGTATCAAAACAGTAGGAATGAATCAAAGTTCAATGAATGAATAACTTGATCGAGAAAATTTATAGGGAAAGGTAACTTGACTATCAATCTACTAAACCTCACTTCCATGATTAAAAAAACACCCCCACCTTCTCATTGGTCCCATCATGTTCCACCTATTGAAAAACAACCAACAAATATTATTTTTTATATATTTTTGCATGGCCATTAGACAATGATTTACTATTGTTTTCCTACTAAATTCCAATGGATGATTATTCAAAAATATTGAGAATTAGTTTAGTCTCAAGGCATAGCCAAGAGTCTTACTAGATAATTATAGATTACCTCTCCATTGGATGATTGTAAATTTTTCATCTACTTTTTCACGTGAGTTTCAGTTGATGCTAGATCTTTGCCTTCTATTTCTTTAGTGAAGCTAAGAGTTAACTTTGATCTTACATTAATAACTATACTTGCATGAATATCCATGCTTTTATACTTCCCCACTGTGGTCAATGTTGATGTATGTCCTTGGCCCATTGATCTTACAATTAACTCACTATTCATATTCAATTTTCTCCAGTTCAGCCCAATAAAATAAGGAAAATAGAAAATGAAGTCTTGATTTTTCTTTCTAGTGCTCCTACATAATACAAATACTCTTAAAAACCAATTAATATATAAATTGTCATCATTCATGCTAAAATTAGTTTGAATTTTTTTAATGAATCTGCTTACAATTAATAGATTACATTGCTCATAGAATAAGAGATAATTTAGAACTATGATTTCACAATAATAAATTACCCTAGCAGTTCAAACTTCAAACATACCTTATGAAATTAAAATATGGCAGGTTAATGAGCCAATCTAGTTTCCTCGAAGCCAATCTTGAGCTCGACCTAAGTCTGAATTCCTTGAGAGTGTGAGTGTAAGGAACTAGACGCCTAAAGATTTTATTTTGTGCTTGTGCAATTCACTGTTTGACCATCAAGCCAAGCCACCAGCTATATTAACACTACTTCATGTTGGGGCAGATTGACATTCTAATTTTTTAGTGCTATAGCCATACTTTTTCACTACTTCACTAATCACAACCTTGGAAGTTTGTAGGGCAATGGGCTTTATTCTTTCTTTGGTGTTTTATGTAAAAGAAAGGATTTGTGAACTTTCTGTAATAGGAAGGGGAAAACTAAATTGATTCTAATTTTAAAATATCAATAATGATAAGTGGTAATTCCTTTATTAAATTTTTAATTTTGAGTGAGCCAGAAAAGTAACTTTCCTTACTTTTTTAGTACAGCCTTGCAATTGCGAAGAGGACTAGTGTTGCAAAATTATTGGTAAGTGGAAATTAAAGGGCGTAAGAATGTTTTTGAAAAAATTTCAAATGTCAAAATTAATTCTTCTATCCTTCCTAGCACCTCACGGAAAACGGGAATCTGCAAATTATAGTTGTCAAATACGTGCAAAATGCCTTATGACGGGCAAAATGGAGGACTGGTCCTATGCTGCTACATGAGTTAGGGTTTCATGTGGCAACAGGAACCTTCTATAGTTTTTCTAGGATAGGAAAGGAGAATATTGTCAGTTAATCATCACATGAAACTTCATCACCATTTGAAAATTGTGTCCTAATTTGAAACAATAAGACTACCCAACTATTTCATTATTTAATTTAGATTGTGTAATACAAAAAAATATCCTAGATAACTTAAATAATGTAAACACTTTTGCAAAAATTTAGTGGAGAGAACCTTCAATTACATTTATTTTGAAGTTGCACTTGCATTTTAAGCCATTTTAATTAGTCTTTCATGGCTATTCGAGTAAAAATTTCAACCTCTTGTAGAAATTTGTTTGTCACTTGTATTAGAAATGCAAAAATCAAATGTAAATAAAAATGATTTGAAATGCAAAAATCAAATGCGCACTACATAAAAATGATTTTTTTAAAAAACTACATTAACATCTGATATCACACACACATTCGCCCTCAGCTCTTGTAGAACAGCATTCGCCCTCAACATTCGCCCTCAGCTCTTGCAGAACAACATTTGCCCTCAGCTCTTGCAAAATGGTAATTTCTTACAGCAGGCCCTTCCTCCTATAGTAGGGTTGACCCTATTTGGGTTTTTTTGGAGCCTCTGAGAATACAAAGGTTGTGATTGATTACGGGGCACTGCCTATATTTGTGGAAATTCTTACCTCTGGGAATGATAATGTTCGAGAACAGGTAGCACGTTTATTTTAGAGGCATAAAATTATTCTTCCCAACTATCTTTATATGTCTGTAATTTTGGAATTTTATTTAAAAAAACTAGTACCCAACTTTGAGTTCAACTGGTGTTCATGTAAGGCTGTTTGGGCTTTGGGAAATATTGCTGGAGACTCTGCAACATTTAGGGATCTTGCCCTCAGTCATGGAACTCTGAGGCAGGTGCTTGCCCAGTTGAATGATACTGCCAGAATTTCAATGTTAAGAAATGCTACATGGGCTCTATCAAATTTTTTCCATGGTAAACCCCAACCACTATTCGAATAGGTAAGCAGAATACATTTTCTGCCTCTTCTTCTTAGTTCGCAGATACTGTGGATTTTTTTTATATATATTGGTGCTTGGTAGATTTGGACGTAATATGGACCTAGGCGCTTGTTCATTACAATGACTCTGTCATAAGGTTTTATAAAATGCTCAGAAATTTGGGTTTCACAAGGGGATTACCCTTGCTTGAAATTATCGATTATCAATCACATTCAAAAAAAGTCTTTCGTAGCATTGCTGAGCTATTTGTAGGTGAATTTCCGAGGAAACTTCACAATATCTGAACTAAATTTGTCTGTCCTTTTCAATACTCTGTGCTTGTAACAGAACCAGACAAACAATCTAGTGGCCAATGCAACAACAACAACAACTCCTGTTGCAATGCCTGCAATTCACCCTCTCTGCACACATGAATGACTATGGCACCCTCTTTTGTGAACAGGTACTAGAACTGAAGGTACTGGTTTCCAATAGGATCATGGAATTCAACATCCAAAATAGTATCAAATTCCACTGCAATAGTATTCCCCGGCGAGGGCAACAGTTCATTGAGACCTATTGGACTCATCACCCCCAAATAGCCTCCCAGGCTACCCAGAGTGTGATCATTTGGAGCAATAACAAATGCTAATCCATCCCCAATTGAAACAAGAACAGGACCCACATTAGTTACAGAAAATGAGAAACATGTTTTGAAAGAAGAAGAAACTTTTGTATTAGGGTTTAGAAATCTAACTAGTCTATTGTACAATGCCCTACATGCACTTCAAATTGGTGCTCCCAACTCCATGCTAAGTCTCACTATGCCATTCTTCAGATGAGCATATTAACCTGAATTTTGATTCCAAAAAACCCAATTCCCCTGTTCTATGCCCAAGACCTCTATTACAACGAGTAGAATTATGAGCGAAATACTTCACAATAGGAAGCAAAAGAAACATCGCAAAATTTCTCCGCTTTAGACTGATAATTTTCTGTGTGAAAATTCAATTGCGAACAGTAAAAACATAATATCAAACACAACCAATCCACAATGGAATTTGAACATGAGGATTTATAACCACAGAAAACCCTCTCCAGGTTAAAAGAATTCTAGAATGGCTTTAAGATTCTACTAATGAGCGCTTACAACACCATAGAAATTACTGTCAAAATAAAATCTGCTGGAAGAAAAACCCTTGTACAGTTTCTACATTTCCACAGTGGAAGCAAGAATCTTGCTATCTCTCATGATCTGGTTCTGTGGTCAAATCCTTTGCTGTGGCTGTCTTGTTCTGCTAAACGTGGATCTATCTTAGCTTTGACTCTAGTTCTCATTTAGGATCGTGGCTATCTGATCTTGCTGTGGCTTTGACTATACAAACTTGTTCAATAGGAAAATGTTGACTCTGCTATATATAGGAGCTTCAATGGGTGCTCTCAAACACTTTTTTGGGAAACTTTGTTTTGTCTCTGATTCAAGGAAAAACTATGTTGGCCTTGGTTTTTCAGTCCTTGGAACTTAGTTCTCTCATACTTTCCATCCTATCCTTAGTTTTCTACCGAGAAAGACATAACTTCACGATATCAAAATTGACTATTTTTGGCCATTTATCTTTAGTAATGGTACAACTTTAATTTGGTGCATTCGTACAGTATATGAAGAGCACTCTCAAGAAATTATTTAGTATTTTAGCATAACTACTACATTTAACTGCCATGCTCTAATATTTATATCAACCATAAGAATTCTTAAGGTAGTTCCACGTTTGTGAAGAAGAAGGAATGCTTCTGACAGCTTCTTATCATAGTGGTACAATTCCGTTCGCAGTTTATCTTTTATAAACCTCCAATTTTCCAAATGTAGTAGAGACTACAGTTTGCATCTCAAATTTTGGACAAATCTGTTTAGTATTCTACAGAAAATTCATTAAGAATAAAAAAATCCCACAATTTGTAAAAAGCCCACAATTTTGTAAAAAGCCCACAATTTGTAAAAAGCCCACAGTTTTGTAAAAAGCCCACATTTTGTAAAAGGCTCACAATTTGTAAAATGCCCACTTTTATTTTCTTTTTTCTTATATATTGAGCTTCCATTGAGTTCAACAAGTCTTTGGTTTTCTACACCATTGAGAGAGATTTATTATTTTCTTTATAGGATAATTTGTATCAATGGAAGAAAACATTAGAGGTGGAAAAAAAATTCGAAAGGGTGAAAGGGGTGATGGTAAAGTTTATTGCCCTTGTAAAAAATGTTGTATGAGAAATAATGTTAGAGTTTTAATAGCAATAGAAACAATGCATTGTAGGAAATATGGGCACATTGATGGTGGATCGAATTACTATCGTCCCGTGGTAATTAATTATCTATCTTCATTATCTATCTTCATTTTGATTATATCATAAAATTTTATATTATTTTAATATTTTTTATATGCTCACTACTGTTTAATTATTAATGTTTGTAATTTTCATAAAGGCACAGTTTCCCCCCAACTTTTTGCAGATGATCAACCAACTTCCACAACTAAATAGTAGTAGATTTGATGATGTTGCACTAGTACAAGAGAATATTGCAGCAAATATTAGTATTGGAAATGATGTTGTATAAGGTGAAGAACATGAAGCGAATGATGAAGGTAATTTTAATGATCCCATGGAGGTAGATCATGATGACAGTAATGAGACATTTCACATTAATGATGGGACAAATAAAATGCTCCAAGACTTGTATGGTGAGTCAGATGATGATGGTGGAGATAGCAGTGTCGGTATTTATGATGTACCTCTGATTGAAAGGTCAAGTGAACGAATTTTTGAACACTCAAATGCAACTCTTCTCTCTGCTACATTGTTGCTGGTGAACTTAAAGGTTATGAATAATTTGTTGGACAGATGTATGACACAACTCCTCAGGTATGCAATATGTATATATGATCACATATATGTACATGTTGATTATTTTCCCTTTTTTTAGTTGTAATAAATGTGTAAAATAATAACTTATATATATATATATATATATATATATATAGTTATCAAAACTGGCCGGTTTGAACCAGTAACCGGTCAAACCGGCCGGTCAGGAGGGCTGCCAGTTGGAACCGGCCTTGCAACCCGGTCAATAGCCTATTCTCACCTGTTTTGGCCGGTTAACTAGACCTAGCCGGCCGGTTAAGTACGGAATCTTCCGGTTTATGGATAAACCGGCTGGTTCCGTACTTAACCGGCTGGTTAGGTGATCCTCCATGAGTTGCAAATTCCTTAGTGTCTCCTCCATGAGCTTCAAATTCCTCTATTATACTAGCAACAAACTTGTCTAATAACTCATACTCAACACCTTATAGTAGCAACAATACACATGATGACTGATAAATACAAGGCTGGCTAGCATAAAATCCCTGGCAGCATGCAACTCATCAAGTGTACTTGATGACAATTTTTTTCTCAAAATAATCAGTAGCAACCTTATTTCACACTCAGCTAGGAACTGTCAAACCCTCTCTCTCTTCTCACACATAGCAGCAGCATAAATACAGAACCTTTCACACAACATACAAGCAATTTGATCATGGCATCAAGACTGATGCAAATGGTCTGATGCCACTCAAGGGACAACAACATATAAACTAATGAAAATGTGATTGGCAATAATAAATTGACCACTAGAAAATTCCAGCTTGGAAATGCACTAAACTGGCCACTGAGTTTTCTGGGTTTTCATGAATCTTTTCAGTGATAAATTTCATCAAACACATTGTGAGCAGACTGCTGAAGTTGTAATGCTCTCTCAATTTGTTACAAATAGCACTAATAGTGGGTTTCATAAACCAATTCAATACCTCTAAGTGTTGTAGATGTTTTTCTAGAAATTTATTTCCAAGCAAACATAGATAATGAAGAATACAAGATCTTCAAAATGCTGGTGTAATATATATATATACTGAACCCATAATTGTCTTTAAGGCTGATACAATGAATTGAGAACATATCTGAGCAGGGACAGATTGTATATTATAATATTAACTCAACAATAAAACATAGTGAATAATATAAGAGAAACCTGATACATTACTTCAACAAGTTTTCTTATGTATTTTTCGATGATATGTATTGCATTTGGTGTCATTTTCGATGATTCTATTGTCTTGGAATCATGGTTGCAAATCTTAAAAATAGTTTTTTTTTATTTTATTTTATTAAAAAATAATTATTTAATGTATTTTTTTTTTAAACCGGTTCATTAAGATCTGACCGCTACCGGTTAGACCGGTTCCAATTCGAAACCCGGTTCATTAGCTCCACCGGTCTGGTCACCGGTTCCAGTTTTAATAACTATGATCTCTCTCTCTTTCTCTCTCTCTCTCTCTCTCTCTCTCTATATATATATATATATATATAGATATATATATATATATATGGTTAATAATCTTTACAAGACACTAGTTTTTGTTTATGTTGTATATTGTTGGGTGAATATTTGTTACCATCGCCAAATACTTTACCTCGAACATATCGAGATCTACGTGCTATTATGAAACACTTTGGAATGGAATATAACACTATAGATGCATGCCCTAAATATCATATTATATATTACGGAGAACATGCATTGAAAACAGAATGTCCTAAATGTGGTACTAGTAGATATTGAACATACCAACTAACCAGAAAGGTGCCTCAAAAGGTTCTTCATCATATTCCCCTAATTCCACATTTGCAGCGAATGTTCAGGTGTAACAACATAGCACAGTTTATGGATTACCATTCAAATAATATAAGTGGAGATGGTGTTCTTCGAATTCCTGCATATGGTTCTCCATTTAGAGAAATCGAGGAAAAAAATGTAGATTTTAAAAATGAACCTCGTAATGTCAGGCTTTCATTGGCAGCTGATGGTGTTAATCCATTCGGAGAGCTTAGATCTACTTACTCAGTGTGGCCTATTTTCGTTATCAACAATAACATTCCTCCTTGGATTTCAATAAAGAGGGAGCACATAATGTTGACTATGATTATTCTAGGTATTTGATACATTATTTTTTTGAATGTAACATTTTCATTTCTCTCGTTGTTTGCATAAATATATATTTTATTTATTTTCTTACTTATATATACATATATCATGGTAGTAATGATTATGTACCATAATTTTGAACAATTAGGTAAGTACCAGGTCAAAGATATGAATGTATATATTGAGCCTCTTATCGATGAGCTAATACAGTTATGGCATGGCATCACTATGTATGACATCACTAAACCAATCAAGCATAAGAGATTTCAATGTCGTGGAATGCTTGTATGGACAATTCATGATGCCCCAGGACTAACACATGTTTGTGGTATGTAATATTTCATTGGACTTTAATATAATACATAATTATCTAAATTAGATATATCATATTGCATGTTTTAAAAATGATCTCACAGTATATTAATTTTTATTGATCCATCTATTGCAGGTCTTCAAATAAAGGGTATATTTGCATGTCCAGTTTGTGGCCCTAAGATGAAGTATCATCATTCGCCAGACTTAAGAAATATGGTGTTTGATGAGTTTAGGCACTTCCTCTCTAGGAACCATAAGTATCGTACTACTGAAAAACATATTTTCAATGATAAAGAAGAAACTGGATTAAAACCATGAAGAATGACACCTCAGTTGTGGATGTTGGAATATAATAGAATTAATAATCATCAAGCAGCTGGTACGTAATTTGTGTGTGTGTATATATATATATATTAATATTATCTGTTTATGTAATGTTTGGAATTTTTGTTTTAACTAATGAATTTATTTTATTGTATTTTATAATTAATATTGTTCTAATTTATTTTATTCTATGATATCAAGGTCATCGCCGCGGTGAAGGTACTAATATTGTACTTCCACTTGGAATGAAATGTTATCCTTCTCAATTCGCGAGGTTTCCCTACTATAAGGACCTAAAAATAGCTCATTTGTTTGATACAATGCATGTCGGGAAGAATGTGACAGAAACGTTATGGCGAACCATAGATGGTGCACATGATAGAGATAAAATTGACAAAATTTGTGCTAACAATGAGAATTCGAATCATGCAATGAAAAGTGTGATCGACAGATCAAATAACAATGGAGGTCGAAATTATAATAATATTCCATGGTTATTAATAGAACAACAAAGCAATGATGTAAAAGAGGTCTTTAGAAGAATTAAATTTCCAACAGGTTTTTCTTCAAATATAAATAATATCTTAACGAAGAAAGGTGACTTCAGTGGGGTGAAAACACATGATTGGCATACATTTATTAAGGTAATTTTTTTGGTATACTTTTTTGTATGTTATTTCTTGAATACATATTTTAAATTTTCCTTTTTTCTGTTTAATTTGGAAACCAATAACGCTTCATTTTTTATTGTTATAGTATGTTCTATCTGTATCTCTCCCAAATGACTTCAACAACAATGTCAAACAATTTATATATGGTCTTAGTAAATACATGAGATAAGTAGTTTTGATTTACACGCAAAATCTAATTGCTACAATTTCTTTCCATACTCAATGAAATGATGTATTAATTTACTTGTAATGAAATATATATTATGTTTCATTGAAATAACCTTGCATAATGATTTGCAGATGGTTGTCATTGAAAGAAATCCATAAAGATGAAATAAATTATTGGAAGAGAAAAATTCCTCGGCTAATGTGTGAAATGAAAAAGTATCTACCTCCAACATTTTTCAATGCACAAGAACACTACTTGATACACCAAGTTGAGGAGATTGAAATGTGTGGACCAGTACACACAAGGTCAATGTGGATGGTCAAGAGGCACCTGAAATCCTTGAAGGCTTTGGTTAGAAAAAGAGCACAACCTGAGGGTTCTATGGTGGAGGGATATGTGGTATATCAATCCATGGTGTATATTAGTCATTATCTTCCTATATTAGCTCCACCAGCCATGAAGGTGGTGGATTTCATTTGGGATGTGAACTCCATCAAAAAATTTGAAGTGGAGCACATGTTTGGAAAAGGTAGAATGAAGAAAGTGAGAGGTAAAAGATTTATTATGCATAATACATATAATGTTTCATTTTTTTACATCATGTATATGATCATTATATTCATTTAGGTCTTATTATTTCATAGTTTATTAATTAATATAATTTACCATGGTTCATAAGTAATATTTATTAATATTGGTGAATTATTGTTTTTTTATTCAGGTGCTCAAGATTATTAGGCACTACTTTTATACATTGCAAACAATCTTGAGTGGATGAGTGAATGGCACGTAACGACGGTAGGTTATCATAGCAACTATTGTCTAAATTGATTAGAGAAGCATATCGTAGTGGAGGTGGAAACGTTACGGACTGGGAAATCGATTTAGCATATGGTTTGAAAGATAGAAAGGTACACAATTAATTCACCTATTTTATTCATTACTTATTTTATACTATATTTTTAATGTGACAAAAAGTTTGATTTTTCAGTTAATTTTCATGTTGTGTAAATTATATGATTAATTATTAATTGAGAATGCATCTTTTTCATGTTTGGCATATTGCAGTTGAAACACCACAAGGCTATGTGGTGCAATGGTCATAAATTTCGCATTAAACAGTTGGATGATAACAGGAAAAATTATAATAGTGGGATAACTGCAGTATTCCAGGTCACTAATGTTTCCTCCAGGAGTGAGAGACATCCTTGAGAATCTGAAAATAGATATTATGGGTTGTTAGATGATATAGTTGAGTATGAATTTAATTCCTTCAAAATAGTTTTGTTTGATGTCAAATGGTATAGGCTATGAATGAATGTACATGATGATTATAGAACACTTATTCAACATGAAAATGGATTTCCAATGGTTAAAACATCGTAGTTTGAAGTAGGAAAAGATCGCTATGTTTTTCCAGGCCAATGCGAACAAGTCTTTTACTCAGAGGTTCCAGGTGAGAACGAATGGTCATTTGCTATTAGATATGATCCAAGAGGAAGGCTAGTAGAGTATACTATAGAGGAAGAAGATGATATTGATCAAGAAGAAGATGATGCAGTGGAAGATGAGTAGGAAGATGCATTGACAGACGAAGAAGATATCTTAGAAGATGAACCAAGCATAGGAGATGAGGCAACAATTATTGATGATGATGTCGATGAGGATATTATTGAAAATGACATAATTGATGATAATGATGACATGGTCGATCATTTCAACACCGTTTCTGAATCAGATGTTGATATAGATGTCGATCAGTTGGATGAAGATCAAGAAGATACAGAAGAAGAATATTGATACAGATGTTATGTTCGAGTATGAGTTGGTATGTTATAACTTTATATTTTAATATGTAGGAATTATTGTCTTTAAATAATTTACTAATTATGTGGGTTTGTTTCATGTTGTTTATTATTTCAAACCAATAAATAATGGCCTTACTTTTGTTTATTGTTTCACAGGATTCGCAGGATTCATTTGATTCTATGGTCAGGTCTCTGAAAAAACCAATTAAACGCTTATGGTCAGGTCTCTCTAGGCACTTCCTCTCTAGGAGGTTTTAATTATTATACTTAATTTTGGGGTTTATGGGTGTTATAATTTATACATTTTGGGATTTTCTATTAGAAATAGGGAAAATCCTAGGGGTTAGATTATTCTCATGGTTTAAATTTATATATTTGAAATAAAATTAACCAATTTCTATTTAAAAAAATGATTTGCCTAAATATTTGATGTAGTTCATTTCAAAAACTGTTGAAATTTTCTAGAAACTATGATTGGGATTTCAAGAATATTTATGCACTCTTTAAATTTTCCCTTAACATAAAGGGCAGTTGATGTATGAGTAATACTCAGTATTGTTTTTTTCCAATCCCCAAGAGAAGGCTGAATATAAATCTCCATATGGGATTACCCCAAACATGTGGGGTGATTGCTGGTTGATCAGAGCAGCTGGTTCAGATGGTCGCTTTGGTAAATATGTTGTGGCAACATCTGCAGGTTGTACATTGGACTCGGGTTTCTATTCATGGGACTTTTATAATAAATAAATTATGGCATTCCATACTGAATCAGAGGCCTTCACTTCAACATCCAGTACCATCTCTCCACTTTTGGCAGAGAGGGATGTCTCGAGGAGAAATTTTGGCTTTTCAAATGTTGTGCCAGAGAATCAAAATTGGTGGTACAGGCCATGTGGGCCTCTTATGGTATCTACTGCCAGTGCCCAAAAGACAGTTAATATTTATGATATTCGTGATGGAGATGGAGGCTCTACCAATCGTTGTCTCTTGCGTGCAGGATCGAGAACTCAGGTTTCCCATATCTTTTATTCCGAATTTGAGTTAATTTTTCAAATTGGAAAGTAGCTTGTCAAGATTAGCTTTGATGTGTTATGATTTGTGTTATTCTTTCGAAGTTTGAGGGACAAGCTCGGTTTTGAGTTAAATTTCCAGAACAAATAGTTAGCTTCTTGAGAAGCTTAGCCTTATTTAAGTTCATTTTTTGAGGAAACGTGCACTGTTGTGTTTCACATCTCTAGCTTAAGGGGGTTGAATATGCTGAGGTCGAGGGGTAATAAATTGATAATTACCCGAATTCCATAAATTGATAAATTATGAGGATTTTCTAGGAGATTTCCGTCGTTTTTCCTGGCTCCTCAAATATAGAAAATTATGGAAGGATTGAGCTTTCTGACTCCTTTGCAAATTGGATATGCTCTCTCCATTGTTCCACAAAAACCGGCATGGTTGGAGGCTCTGTTAACAGACCAATTCTTTACACCTTGTTCCATTAATTTTGAGCACAAGAAGAATGAAGTCAACATCTTTTGCGTGGATTTCAGTGCCAACATTTGTCAACATTGTCTCTATTCCCATCGTTCACATTGCCTTCTGCAAGTAATTCGAAAAACCTTGTAAAGGCCAGTCCTTAATTGGCATGAATTACTGCATCAAATGAGCTTTATGATGTCCTAAATGAGTTTTCTATTCCAGTTTCGAAGGTATGTCTACCATGATGTTATTCGACTTCAGGAAATGAAGAAGCTAATAGACTGTTCTCTAGTACAGGTAAGTTGTCACACATATCGGTAATTTTAAAATGTAGGTTAAATGACTGTAATTAGGTATTGATTATAATGTTAATGTTTTGTGCTGCAGACCTACATCACTAATAGTGCTAGAGTGGTTTTTTTAAACTAGAGGCCCCAGTCTCGACTATTGAAGGGCCTGGGGAATTCTTGTGAGACTTGTGACAGGGTGCTGCAGGAACCCTACTGTTATTGCTCTGTTCTATTCAAGCTAAGAAAATTATTCAGATCGATAGACAGAATGGAAGGCATGACCAGAAGACTCCGTCTACTCAAGCCCAATTAGCAGCTCACTCAAGAAGCACATCATTAAGACCTTGTACTCCCGTCTGTGATCCTTACATGCCCTGTTTAAACAACAGGTTTGTGGTTTGATATTTTATCTAGAATTCATTTTTTTTCTTGTAAATATCTTTCAAAACTCTATGTTTTCTAGCAGGTTTGTGTAATTGACCTTGGGTTTGGCGACTTACAGAAATTCGGAAGATCCGTCTGCTTCAGGAAATGTTGCAAATTTAAGAAACAAGTGCCTTTCAAGCAAGGTCCTAATGAGACAACGAAATGTTATCATATCAGTCTTTCACAATTTTCACACTAGAGATCAAGAGAAATGTTGAGTTTTGTCATCCTTGCTCCTGATTGTGTGATAATTGTAGATCAGAAAGGGAGGACCTGGACTACTGTGTTGTAAAATGTATTTTCCCTTGTTTAGGTGTCTGGCTTGCTGGCATGTATCTGAGAATAATAAAAAGGGGTGTGATTTGTACCTAATGTGTTTATCCTTTTTTGTGTAGTATTTCTTTCCTGGGAATTGGTTGTCTGATCTTACCAGAGCTCGGTATGAGGTTAGAGAAAAGAAGTGCATAAAGAAGGTATATTCTCTTCAAGCAGGGTTTCTTGTCAACTGTTGTGACATTGCTATGTTTTTCCATGATTTAGTAATCTTTGCTAATGTCTCGCTTTAAAATTCTACTTAAATCAATATTTAGGACTCGTTTCAATTGGTTGAACCATATTTTCTTGCTGCAGAAACCAAGGGGACTAAAGGCCATGGAAATTTTAGATAGTGATTCAAAGTGAATTGGCTACTGATACATTGCTTAATGATTCAGACGGGTTTGCTTCTTGGCATGAGTTGTTCAATGATTCAATCCCCTGACAATATTTTCCATAAATTGGATGCCTATGCCCTTAAATTGAGCCCTCCGTAATTAAGATGGGTTGATTGCAAATGCTTGATAAACAACTCTTCTTCAAGTCTACTCGGCACGTAGTTCCATGAAAATATTCATAGTCACTTTTATTTTTCCCTCCCCTATTGTTAGGTAAGGATGTCAATTCGGGGTTCCAAATACATGTATAGATTTCAAGTTTTTCAATTAGAAAGATATAGAAATGATGTGATTTCCAGGCAGGCTCTGACCTATCTGCCTTGGTTTTTAAAGGCAGGGCTGTAGAATCCAATGTTTCCCTTCAGGGAATTCGGAGCATCTTCTTGTATTTACTTATAGAATTGTAGAGTTTCTGAATAAAATTCATTGATATCTGCACATTTTGGAGTGATTGTTTTGTTGGCCATATTGGTCTCATCTAATGGGAAGAAAAAATTCATAATGTTCTGTGTGACCTTATATGGTTGGATCCTAACCTATTGTTGCACTCCATTGATTTGTGATATTTTTTTTTATATGTCAAGTCTCTGTACTGATTCCAAATGACTAGACCTTACAAATTACAGGGCTAACATGGGATTAGGAATTTTGTTGGCTAATGCTTGCTTGATATTACTAAATACGAATACCTGATTTAGCTTCTTGTCAGTTACTGGATTTTGAGAAGCATGGAATACACTTTTTTTTGGAATACTTGATGTTAATAGCAATGGATTTAATTATTTTTAAAGAAGATTCAAATCACTGGACCCATTTTATTAGAATACTCAAGGTTATTACATCGTAGTTTGTGTAAATGCTTAGCTAGTATTATATTTTATATCGTGATAAAAATACCTTTATGAAGGCAAAAGACAGATGCCTAATGGCTCTTGAGAGAATTAGGATCTCTAAAATGTAGGTTGGGGGATATTGTGGTCTCTCGTTAAGTTTGTCTAGCATAAAAAGGAACTCTGTGTTAAAGGAATAACAACAGATTGGATTTATGCATCTACTGTGTGAAGAATGTGTTTCTGTGTATTTGTGTTCTCCGAATGCATTCATGGTTCTCTGTATAAATTTGAGTTATTGACCCCTCTGTGGAGAACCCAGTTTGTTCCTCGAACTTCATTGAGTCAGACATTCCCATAAACTCTGGTTGTGGAGGATGGTTATCGGTTCAGAATCTTGTTGTGGAAATTGTGACTGGTCGAGAGGAACTGCGACTGTGTCAAGCGACATCGGTCTTATGCAAAGCCACCATGCAGAGCACACTGTAGATTGAATTGAATACCGTGTGGAAAATTCAGTTCAAAGGAAGCAGAACTTGGGACTCTTAAACCAATTGGAACCATGAAAGGAACGCAACGAGCGGTTGGAATAACAGAACAAGGCAAAGGCAGACGGAGCCCTGAGCCAAGAGCAGCGTGGAAACTTGAATTACAAGGAAAACCAGAGTTGGAATGAGTGGTATTCACGCGATTGAAAGAGTGGAAAGTTGTTTTCAAAAAAATAACGCGATATTGCCCGTTGGTTGACACATAAGCCAAGGGTGGTTTCACAAAACAACGAATTTCGCGTAGATTTTGAGCGTTAATGCTCGGCATAAAAAATAACGCGAAAGCTCACGAAGATCGTTGGATCATCCCCACCGGAGCGATAGATCATATACCGTTGGATGTGAATGCACGTTAGTGCCAGGCCAAACATGGTTGTATATGGTTGGCCGTTGGATGTGAATGCGTTCTAGACCCTGAGTTAGCGAACCGGAGAGGGTACAGGGAATAGAGTTAACTATGGTCAAATACTGTTCAAAATCCAGAAGCAGGTTTGATCGCACCACCTTTGCAGGGTAAGCAATACTCCCCATTTGGACGCGATCAAGGCTATGGGATGACACGTCGCCTCAAGCGGTCTGGAGAAACTGCTCTCATCGCGCATTATCGTTCATGCAAGTAACTCACGCGGTATCTGTCAGATCATTCGAAGCATTGCGACGTGCTAACCGCCGTTGGATGGGGACGGTCGTTAGCATTGGGGCCCATGCATATATATGCATTGAAGTGGCACAATGGAAATAGAGTGGGCCCATAACTCACAGGTCCCAAGATCGAGTTCGGATTATGAATCTGCCCTCGAAGCAGTTTTGAGGCGAACCTGCTAGTAGTGGGTTTTGCTCTCCATCAGATGACCACACATTTATTGTGGGATTTAGTAAGATTACACATGGTAGTTAGTGAATTTCGATACACATTTGTAATATGCCACATGGCACCAAAATACATATAAGCCAGTGGCATTGTCTCGTAGAAGAAAAATGTATTTTCCTTGGACGTCGTGTTATTGGAGTTCAAATGTTTTTATTCTGTAGTACAATAGTTTTACAGTTGTGACAGGAAATTGGAACGCCCACAATTCATAACAAATATTGGAGATTTACTATCCTGTTTTAAAGTTTCATTTTTTTTTTTTTTAAATTGAACCCGCCATCATTATACCGATGCTTTGTAAGCGTCGCTCTTCCAACGTGTTCAACAATTTCCATCTTCTTCGGTCTTGCGACGTCCATCGATATTAGGACAGTTCTTCTTGGCATCGGTATTGTGACGCTTTTGGAAAGCGTCGTTATTGCGACGCTTCTGGAAAGCATCGGTCTTCGACACTTTTTCAATGCGTCAGTCTTGCGACAATTTTGTATGGCGTCAGAATTGCGATAGTTTAGAAACGTCGGAAGAAGCGACGATATAAAAGCGTTGGAAGAGCGACGTCCAAAACATCGGACCACATTGCATCGTAATTGCGACCGTTTACAAACGTCAGAAGAGCGACGTTCAAAACGTCGGACCACATTTCGTCGAAAGTGTGATAGTTTACAAATGTCGGAAGCGTGACGGTTCGGGAAACGTTGGAAGAGCGACACTTGTTTGGAAGCGACGAAAAAAGTGTTGATAGTACGACACTTTTTAAGTGTGTCAGAACTGCGACGGTATGGCAAACCACATTTTTCTCGCCCTCGAAGTGTCGCTCTTGCGACGACTATGTGTCGGAATAACGATGAATTGGCCGTCGGAAATTCTGCCAAATTTTCTAGTAGATTATACCTGCCTCTAACATTTCTGCAATCATACGTTCAATTTCACTCTTTTGGAAGTAAGGATATCTATAAGGCCTTATGTTTGGAGGAACACTTCTGGAATCAAATGAATAGCATGATCTTGATCACGAATAGGTGGGAGTCCTTTGGGAGTTTCAAACACCTTGGAATGATTGTCCAAGACTTGTTGGAGATCTGCAGAAATAGATGATTTTGATGTCGGAACTTCTAGTGAGCATAATTGTGCAATTACACCTCATTTTTCTTTCTTTAGAAGCTTTTTCATGACATTAGAGCTTATTATCCTTCCCGACTTCCCTTCAATACCCCGTAATTCGACTTCCTTTCCTTCTGAAAAAAATTTCAAGAAAAGTTCTTGAAAATTAAAAGCTACCGTCCCCAAAGATTGTAACCATTGTACTCCTAGTACAACATCAGCACCTCCCATAGGAATGGAAAGCATTGGATTATTCAATACATATTCCCCCATGGTTAGCTTGATATTATGGCATTTTCCAGAGAAATTTATAGTTCCTCCATTTGCAACCATCACTTGACATTCTGGTGCTGGGTATAGGAAACAATTCAATTCCTTGGTTACCTTACAATGAATAAAATTATGGGTGCTACCTGAATCAATCAACACTATTACCTTTTTCTTCTTGATATGTCCTTCTATCTTGAGAGTTTGAGGAGTGGTAATTCCTGCCAGTGCATTACACGATATGGTCGGATTCATTTCTTCCTCTTCTAGGGCTGGTTTCTGGTGTATATCCTCTTCTTGTTCATTTTCTTCTTCCTCTTCACAATCTATGTAAAATAATTTCTTCTCAGCACACTTATGACCTTTAGTGTATTTGCTATCACAACTGTAGCAAAGCCCTTTTGCTCTTTTTTCTTCCAATTTTTGTGGTGTCAACCTTGTAGGTTGTGGAAGTATAGTAGTAGCAAAACTTCCATCTTTATAGATGTGAGTGTTAGGCTTCCTTGTTGCCATAATTTTACAATCAATTTTTCTTGCCAACCTGAATGCCTTCTCCAATGAATCAAGTTCCCAAACGCGAACTTCATGTTGGATTTTATCCTTTAAAATCCCTATGAAGACATAAATCATGTGTTCCTCTGGAATATCAAGTAATCTTATATTCAATTTTTGGAAGTCCTCAATGTGCTCCCACACTAAAACTTTTTGTTTGAGATTTATCAATTGGCTAAAGAAGGTGTTGCTCTTTGTATCCTCATAATGTGCTATCATTCCTCCATAAAAATTGACCAAGTGACAATTTTTATACAAGAGAAAAGCCATCGATACCATAAAAATGTATTTTGCTCTAAATGTAAAGTTGAAATTCGTACCTTTTGTGTGTTTTTCACATTATTGAGATCAAAATATTGCTCCATTTGCAGTATCCATGTTACGGGATCCTTGTCTTCAAACTTCCTCATATCCATCTTTGGAATATGGTGGTTCTTCCATCCAATATTAGAGTTTATGAAATCATGATTAACATTTATTTTCTTCTCATCATGAGTTTCCTATACCATCTTCTCGCCATTAGGAAACATTTCTTGTATCAACTTTTTCAAACCTTCCATGTCTTATTTTAGATCATTCTTCATGTTTTCCATGTTGTATTTCATTTTTTCTTCCATTTCTTCCATCTTAGCTTCCATTCTAGCTTCGATGCCATCCATTTTAGCTTCCACGCCTTTCTTCAAAACTTCCATTTCATTTTTTATTTCTCTTTTCTAGAGAGAAATTTGGTGCAGTTGCTCTTGTAATTTTGATAGATCATGTTGTAATTCTTCATCTTCATGAGTCATAGTATAGTAATCTGAGGGCTTAATGGGTGTTCAATTATTTTTAGGAGGCATTTTAGAACCCAATATTGATATCTATGCTTAGTAGGCCTTTGGATCACTCAAAAATAATTTTTCAAACAAGACTTATGCAATTTGAAAAAAAATACACACCTTTTTCTTGATTTTGAGAAGCTCTATATTGAAACAGAAATATATCTATGATTTCAAATCTTCAATGTTAGAAATCTAGACTTGAATTAGACCTCTGAATATTGTTTTGAATGCCACAGGTCTGACCTAATTTGGATTCTTGAAGACAAAGTTATGCCCAATATCCTACGATGACCTAATTATGGACTGGTTTAGTAGAGTGAAATTGTATGACTTGCCACGTGTCACTGTTTCCTCCTTCGGCTCTAAAATTGATATAGGAAAAACTATAGTCTATGCACTTATAGCCACTTTTTACATCATTCCAATCCAATGCCTAGAGAGAGAGTTATGACGATTTTCCCACAGTCACCTCTTTGAGATGAAATTTGAGAGTCTAAAAAATCCATAACTTCCAGAGACCATATCCCCAAAAATATTGCGGATCAAGCTCTAAAAGTTTGCCACAGAATTCCTCAGGATTGCGGCTTCGCTCTGTGAAAATTTCATCTTCTGAACCCTCGTAGGAAAAAAATTTATAGCGAAAATTCCGCGATGACATGTTTAGGTTAAATTTAGGAGCCTGCAAAAATCCATAAATTGCACAGATCATATCTCCGAAAATATTGCAAACCAAGATCTGAAATTTTTCCACGACGTTCCTTAGGATTTTAGATTTTCTATGTAACAATTTCAGCTTCTGAACGTTCGTACAAAAAAAATTATTGCGAAAATTCCACGATGACCTTTTTGGATAAGTGAAACCCTAGAATCCAAACCTCTGATACCAAATGTTATGAAACTAGCTCTAAAAATAGAAGAGAAGAGAGATCAACACCTTATAAATTAGCCACTTTGAGGGGGAATCCTCCAATACATTACATAACTGAACAATTATTGGATGATTCAAATGACCAAAATCTCCCTTCTATATATAGGAGTCCATGGGGCCACAATGTAAAGTCCATGGGGCTAGAATGTAATCCCAGCCGACCTAACAATAATAATGTAAGGGCACAATAATAACAATATGGGGGTTAAAGGGATACAACGATAACAATAAGGGGGTTACACTAACAACAACAAGGGACTATACTAGTAATATAGGGACCTAACATGGGACTTGCCATGAAGGTATTTCTCAATTGCACTATTGTAGTGATATTTTCTTAATATATTGGTTGAACCATTTGCAAACTCATGTTCCATAAAAGATAGAACAAATTTGGTATTATTAATTTAATTTTAAAGTATTCGTACTTTTTATAATAGATTACTATTAATTTGTTCTTTTTATTCATAATAAGACGTAAATATTTGAAAATTGTATGTGAATATTTTTAATGAAACAATTCATTTAAATATTTAAATGAATTAATATTTCATTTATAGTCAAGTGAATTCAACAAAATAACAAGTTATCTATATTTATTATCATTGCGCTGAGAGGCGCATTCTACAGCCCAGTATGACCCCAATGTGTAAGTATGTCGAAAGCCGAAATAAAAAACTATTTTTTTTAAATAAAATATAAATAATGTCGGCTTTAAAAATAATTTACATGACCATATAAATAAACAATTAAAAATAAATTTAAAATATGAAGAGTTTTATGAACACTCAAAAAAGAGATATGGTAAATAAATAAAAATATAAATAAACCAGAGGTATGGTAAATAAATAAAAATATATCGAATAGTAGTAGAAATCAACAACTAATTATATTTGAAGCCTATGGACCAAATTAATAATAATACCATGCAAAAAAGAATTATCAAACCTAACATTAATATTAAAATATTATTATTATTATTATTATTATTGTTATTATAATATTAAAATTATTAAATTTAATATATATATATATATATATATATATATATAAACTCTAGATATATATGGGAGGGAAGAACATAGACATATGATAGAGGTGGAGAAATAGAGAGGGAGGTAGGAGAGAAAGGGAGAGAGAGGAAGGATAAGAGGAGGATAGAGGGAGGGATAAAGAGACAAAGTTGGAGGGGGAGATAAGAAGAAAGACATAGAGAGTGAGAAGTGGAGTGAGAGGGAATGACAAGGGAGATATGGAGAGAGAGTGTGCATGTTTAGTGGTGAGATAAAGAGACATAGAAGGAGTGATGGAAACAAGGGGGGAGAGAAGAAGATGGAATAAGAAAAAGAGGGATATAGTAACATAGTTGGAGAGAGAGATAGAGTGATGGGGGAAGAGAGAGGATTTGAGGGCAGAGAGAGAGAGAGAGAGCGGGGGGGTGAATATAGAGGAAGGCAGGCGATAAAGGGAGAGAGAGGAGGATGAGAGAGAGTAATTGAGAGAGAGGAAGAGAGTGATGTGGGAATATAGAGGATTGTAGGGGAAAGAGTGAGTGATGGGGGAAGAGAGAGGGAGGAAGGAGAGAAATAGAGAGAGAGGAAGGAATAGAGAGGGGACTTGAGAGAGAGGAGGAGAGAGGGAGGGATAGAGAGATGGAGTTGTGGGGGGAGTGGGAGGGATTGAGAGATGGAGCTGAATGGGAAGAAACTGAGGGATAGAGAGATGGACTTGGAGGGGAAGATAGGTATGGATAAAGAGATGGATTTGGATGGGGAGAGAGGGAGGGAAGAAGAAATACATAGAGAGTAACAAGTGGAGAGAGTGAGGTGACAAGGGAGAGATGGAGAGAGTGTGTGTATGTTTTGGGGTGAGATAGAGTGAAAATGAATAAGATATTGGGATAATGGGGGAGAGAAGGAGAGAGAGAGGAATATAGTTACAAAGTTAGAAGGTGAAGAGAGAGAGACCGAGAGAGAGAGAGAGGTGGGAGATAAAGGAAGAGAAAGAGTGTAGAAAGGTAGGGCAAGAGAGATGGAGATGGAGGGGGAGAGAGAGGGAGGTAATAAGAAATACATAGAGAGTAAAATTTGGAGAGAGAGAGAGAGAGAAAGAGAGAAAAGGAGTCATAAGGAAGATGGATGGAAAGCAAGAGAGGATAGTAGGAGGGAAGACAGATAGAAGAGGTGGAGAGGAAGGGAAGGAGAAGAGAGAGAGAGGGAGGGAGAGGAAGAGGGAGTGATAGTTAGATAGATTGGAGAAAGAGAGTGTATGTTTTGGTGTTGAAATAGAGAGACAAAGGGAGATAGAGATATAGATGGAAGGTGAAGAAAAGGAAGAGCTAGACGGAGACAGGGAGGGAGGGACAAAGAGATTGATAAATATGGAGTGAAAGTGTTTGTGTGTTTGTGGGGGTGAGATAAAGAGACAAAGAACAAGAGATGGAGTAACATATAGATATATATGGATGGGGGAGAGAGGGAAGAATATTTCTGACAATAGATGCATTGATTTAAGTGTAGATGGTGATTTCTAATCCTATTTAATTTCTTGCACTAGATGCATTGATTTTAGTGTAGATTTTGATTTGTAATGATATTTGATTACTTGCACTAGATGCATTGATTTCAATGTAGATGATTTCTAATTCTATTTGATTTCTTGCACTAAATGCATTTATTTCAGTGTATATGGTGATTTCTGATCCTATTTGATTGCATGCACTAGATGCATTAATTTCAATGTAGATGTTGATTTATAATTATATTTGATTTCTTACACCACATGTCTTTATTTCAATATAAATGATTTCTAATCCTATTTGATTTCTTCCACTAAATGCATTGATTTCAGTGTAGATGGTGATTTATAATCCTATTTGATTTCTTGCACTAGATGCATTGATTTTAGTGTATATTTTGGTTTCTAATCCTATTTTCTTACATGCACTAGATGCATTTATTTGAGTGTAGATGTTGATTTCTAATCATATTTGATTACTTACATTAGATGCATTGATTTCTCTGTATCTTTTGTTTTCTAATCTTATTTGATTTCTTCCATTAGATGCATTGATTTCAATGTTTATGTTGATTTTTGATTTGATGTAATTGGATGTATGATGGTACATTAGTTTTGAAGTCATTAGATTACTAATGTGCATTGATTTCAGTGTAAACGCAAAAAATTATTGACAATGTAGTACGATTTTTGTGTTATAATAATTAAAACTAATAATATTGGAGAGCAAGAGAGACAAGGTATAGTGTTTACTACAAGAGCTCGAGCTAAATATTTAAATGGTTTATGATTTATGATTTATACCTTTTTTTTCATATAATCGATATAGAAAGATGACAAAACTAACAAGGGTGACAATAAGAATAGTAGAAGAAAATAGTTTGAGATTGATCACAATGAAGGCTATTTGTAATTGACTACATTCTAATTATTCACATTTTCTATCATTCAATATTATTACATTGGCACTTTGCATTCAAAGATTTTATTTGATCACTTTCCATTATTAAAGTTATTTTACAATATTTATCATCTCAACAAATTGAGGTAACTAAGAAGATTTAAAATTGAAATGACTCGATAAATCTCAAACATAATTAAAATATTTAAAATGGATATATTAATATTAGATGTATTTACATATTATTTGTAAAATTAATAATATGTTCCTCATGTTATAGATAGATTTTCCTTGGTCGCACATGACTGAAACCAGCCTAGATCCATCTTAACTATGGATATATCAAGCACCGAGAGGGATCAAATCTCTCGAGGTGCAAACCTTTCCTCAATTTTTGCACTCAAAAAAGAGGTTTTCACCTCTAGGTATTTGATCCCTCTTGGCGCTTGATAGATCCGTAGTTAAGATGGATCTAGGCTCGTTTATTTTCACATAAGGAATGTTACTGAGGTTATTTAGGAATATATATTTTAGATGTAGTAGTTTTTCTTACTTTTTTTATTAGGCTATATCATTTCATATTTAATTATTTTTCTCTCATTGTTTTTAATTATATACACAATAAGTTTCCATTCGGTGGAGAAAATAAAAAAGGGTAAATAGACCATTTAACGAGTCAAAATCAGCATGTGAAAGAGATAGGATTCTTATTGGAGTTCTAACCAAGTGATTTCCTAAACCTTGATCATGGTCAAATCTGGCACTAAACCTTGATTTTCTTAAAACTATATCAACAATCCATATTTGAATCACCTTTGAAGAAAATAACTTTGTGAATTAATGAGTCTTGGTACTAATCTCCCCATCTCGCATCTGCCTCATGTTAAAACAAGACTATTCTTGGCCACCCGGATGACTGGATATGTGAATTATCCTTTTATGTTCATTAAATGAACTGGATCCATCTCTCTTTTCCATTACATTTTATTTTAGTTTCGATTCTATCTTTGTATTTTCCATTTCGGGTTAGCGCCATGCTTCGAACTCCTTACCCAATCTACGCCTCAGATGACCGAATAACATGTCAAGGTTTATAACCACGATGATAAAAATGATCAAGCTTAAATATTAATTAATCAATTCTTAATTATGAATCGACCCATATGGTCATTCCTTTGAGAAAAAACACTCTACATACAGTACACCCTAGATGATTGAATTTTGCATTAGGTTTACTTAATCATAGAATTAGGTTAACCAACCTAGATCCATATTAACTCCAAATCCATCAACCGCCGAGAGGGATCAAATCTCTTGAGGTGCAAACCTATTTTTTGAGTGCAAAACTTGAGGAAAGGTTTGCACCTCGATAGATTTTATCCCTCTCAACACTTGGTAGATCCGAAGTTAAGATGGATCTAGGCTAGTTTCAGTCATGTGTGGCTAAGGAAAATCTATCAATAATATGAGGAATATATGATTAATTTTATCAATAATATATAAATACATCTAATATTAATATGATCATTTTAAATATGTTAAATATGTCTAGATTTATCAAGTCATTTTAATTTTAAATTTTCTTTGTAACCTTAGTTTGTTGAGATGATAAATATTGAAAAAATAACTTTAATCATAAAAAATGATGAAATAAAATTTTTGAATACAAAGTGACAATGTAATAATATTGAATGATAGAAAATGTAAATAATAAGAATTTAATTAATTACAAATAGTCTTCATTGTGATCAATCTAAAACTATTTTATTCTACTATTCTTAATGACACCCTTGTTAGTTTTGTCATCTGTCCATATCGATTATATGAAAAGGACATTTGGAATCATAAGCCATTTAAATATTTAGCTCGAGTTGTTGTAGTAAACATAATATTCTGTCTCTCTTGCCCTCCAATATTAATAGGTTTAATTACTATAACACAAAAATCAATATACATTGTCAATAAGTTTTTGTGCTTATAGTGAAATCAATGGACACTATTAATCCAATGACTTTAAAATTAATGTACCATCATACATCCAATTACATCAAATCATAAATCAACATATACACTGAAATCAATGCATCTAATGCAAGAAATCAAATAAGATTAGAAAACAATATCTACACTGAAATGAATGCATCTAATGAAAGTAATCAAATAGGATTAGAAATCAACATATACACTCAAATCAATGCATCTAGTGTAAGTAGGAAAATAGGATTAAAAACGAAATCTACAATGAAATCAATGCATCTAGTGCAAGAAATCAAATAGGATTAGAAATCACCATCTACATTGAAATCAATGCATTTAGTTAAAGCAATAAAATAACCTACATTGAAATCAATGCATCTAGTGCAAGAAATCAAATATAATTAGAAATCAACATCTACATTGGAGTTAATGCATCTAGTGCAAGCAATCAAATAGGATTAGAAACCACCATCTACACTGAAATCAATGCATATAGTGCAATAAATCAAATAGGGTCAGAATTAATTTACATTGAAATCAATGCATCTAGTGCAAGTAATAAAATATCATTAGAAATCAACATCTACACCAAAGTCAATGCATCTAGTGCAAACAATCAAATAGGATTAGAAATCACCATCTACACTGAAATACATGCATCTAGCATAGGAAATCTTCTTCCCTCTCTCTCCCCTCCATATATATCTATATCTCTTCGGTCTCTCCTTATTTGTCACTTTATCACATCCTGTGAAACACACACTCTTTCACTCCATATCTATCAATATCTTTGTCCCTCCCTCCTTGTATCCATCTATCTCTTATTTCTCTTCACCTTCCATCTATATCTCTATCTCCCTTTTTCTATCTATATCAACCCCAAAACATACACTCTCTTTCTCCAATCTATCTATCTATGAGCACCTCCTCCTCTCCCTTTCCATCCTTCTATCCTCTCTCCCCCTCTATCCATATTCCTTATCACTCCCTCTCTCTCTTCCACATTTACCTCATAGATTATTCTCACTCTCCCCTCTCCCTCCATCTCCTTATCCTTCTTCATCTGCTCGTTTGCCTCTTTACTACCCACCAAACACACAAACCCCTCTCTATCTTCCTTGCACTCTCCTCTCTCCACTACTCAATCTCATTTTTATTCTTCCTCTCCCACCTAGCTCCTACCTCTCTATCCATCTCTCCCTCCAGCTCTCCATCTCTTTATCCTCCTCTCCTCTCTTTCAAGTCCCATTCTTTCTTTCTTCTCTATCCCTTTATTCTCACTTCCCTTCCCCTTCCCCCACGCCCCCCACATCCTCTCTTCCCCATCGAGGAACAACTTCCGTTTATATCTTCCTTTAACTCCCACCTCCTCACCTGCCTTCATATGTCTCTCGCTCTCTCTCCCACCCTCCTAACTTTCCTTCTCCCCCCCTCTATCACTCTAT